>CANTFL010000578.1:0-24003 GCA_947650285.1 Hyaloperonospora brassicae
TCGCAAAACTTGCACTCTTGAGGTCGTATTGCACTCCATCTCGGGACAATAGCCAAGAAAGATTTTTGAGCGATGCATGCTGTAACCATCGCAGGTCTACTCGACCGAGGTGAGCCACTTCTGTCGCTCTATCTGTGAAAGTGTGAAGGTTCAAGACGTTCGTGGCATCCACTACAACGCTACCATCGCTGTGAAATGTGTCATGAAATTTGGGTAGAAAACATTTTGCCCTCCCACTCACACGCTCAGCGATTCCGCCTCGAGCATGTTCAGCCACCGATACACCAACAAGGGCCGCTCCAGTTTCCCACAATGTGGGTTGAATGCGGATTGATACTGTTCCAGACCAATTTGGGGTAATGTAAATGGATTGGGTCTTGCCTCCCCCCCCATAAGGCGTCCCCAATAAGGCGATCAAGGTATCCGGATGAAGCAGCCCATTTCCCAACAGTTTTTGCAGCCATCGTGATCAGCTCAGTCGTAATACATGGTGCCGCAAGCCCCCCCCCTGCGCGATCGGTAGTTCTGTTTGTTCAGCAGGGACCCATGGTCTGTTCCTTTTTCCGTCTCGGGTGCCCCAGATAAAATCTTTAATTAGCTTGCTTAGTCGGAAAATAATAGCCTTCGACGGCCAGCAGTGCCGAGCAACGTACAGGAATTTGGGTACAGCAATGGCTCGAACCAGGTGGGAACGCTGTTCGACCGAATGCGTCTTTTGACGGGCCAAAGCTAAACGTGCCCATACTGCTTGGATACAGATGTCCCAGTTGATAGTAGAAAAATCGCCATGCCCAACTTGAACACCAAGATATCGGCAGTGGTTAGCTGGGTTCAGTAACGTTAGACCGAGTGTGTGATCCGGTGACAGTGGCGTTTGACTCCCTAGCTGAACGACGATCGACTTGTTCTTGTTTATAGCCAACCCCGACACATTTTGAAAAGCTCCAAATATTTCAAGCACCTTAGGGATATCCCGATAGTGGGCGAGATAAACGGCCGTGTCATCTGCATAACCAGATATAACAATAGTTTCTTCCCTTCCAGGTGAAGCGATTCGTACTCCATGAATATCTGATCGCATTCGAAAAACCTTGTACGCGCTGTCCAGTGCGAGAATGAAAAGCAAAGGAGCCATTGGGCAACCCTGTCGGATGCCGCAGTTCATCTTGACCTTTCGCGACAGAAATCCATTGACCAAGAACTTGCATGTAGTGTTCGCGTGGAGCGCGGATACGATGGCGACAAATTTCTGCGAAAACCCCAACCATTTGAGAACCGCTAGTAAATAGGGTCGCTGCAAGGTGTCGTACGCTTTAGCAAAGTCCAAAAGGAGAACAATTGCATCTTTTGTGGCGTCTTCAGTCGTTGCCGCGATCTTCGTCGCTGCAAATATATCGAGTGCAGTCGCGATATTGCGACCAGGTACAAATCCAACTTGTGCAGTGTCGACCACGAATGGCAGCATCGCTCGTAGCCTGGTAGCTAATATTTTAGTAAAAATCTTGTAATCGCTGTTGAGTAAAGCGATTGGCCGATGGTCTAGCGGTCGAGAAGACGTTGATGATTTCTTGAGACAGTGAATGTTGGCCTCGCCAAATGAGCAAGGCGTCACTCCACACTCAAGCCATCTGGTGTATAATTCCGACAGGATGGGTGCAAGTTCTTCAGAGAAATCCTTGTAAAAACTATTGCCAATTTCATCTGGTCCGGATGCTTTTCCATGTTTGCACTTCTTAATAGCGGCTAGGACATCGGCAGAGTCAATTGCAGATACCACTTGTTCGTCATTTAACGACGGGGGCGTAGGAGCTCTTGCAAGAAAACGCTCGGTACACTCCTGATCATCGAGATGTCGATGTAACAAATCCGCCCACCCATCAGCCATGTCATTAGCCAGATCTCGCGACCGATTGGGTCCGTATGGGGCGGGTCCACCGAGTGAGGTAATAGTGTTGTCTCTAAACTTTAAGGACACTCGTGCAAAAAACCGGCGGGTAGTTGCTCCAGGTCTGTATGTGTGTTGTCGAAGTAGTTGTTCCCTCTTCCGCCGTTGCCAATTTCTACGACATTCGGCCACCTTTTGGCGTAAAATAGTAACAGTTTCGTCGGTGTTACGGCTAGAGACCTTGGCCGCGTGAAGATTTACTTGGAGGCGTCGCAATCGATGACGATAACTATTAGTCATCTTCTGACGTATCGTGCGTGAGTCGTTCAGTAATGCCCTGCGGAGACCCACTTTCCACACGTCCCACCACCGCGCTAGATTGATCGCCGTAGAGACATCAGTCAGAGGTAAATGTCGGACTGACTCAAGAATCAACGAAGCTGAGGTTAGGGCTTGCGTAATAGTGTTCTTAGCTGTGGAGTGCACCACAGCAGCGACAGGGTATACCCGGCGTGGTTTTCGCTGTTTAACAACTGTTTTCGGAGCTGCGAGACGAACGGTAACTCCATTGTGATCCGAATTTGGCCCAGGAACTGACATGCTGGTGTCTCGGATCCAATCGGACACCCTGGCGCTAACATACCAGCGGTCCAACCGAGAGCTAGCCCGCACTCCTCCTTGCAATGTATAGTTGTATGTGTGCGTTTGTGAATGAAACACGGAGTGGCCTCGCTCTGCTAGCGCAATCTCTATGTCATCCTCAAGCACATCCACAATCTCCCTGGAATCCAGTAGACGCCGTAACTCAGGTGAATAATGATGGGTTCCATTGGTAGTAACATGTGACCGGTCCAGACTAGGAAACAGAGTACAATTCCAATCACCCCCTAGTATTACCGGTCCGGCAAAGCTCTGAAGCGCTGTCGTGAGCAATTTGAACAAACTTTCTCGATCATTCCGAGCGTTTGGCGCGTAAACATTCAGTATCAAAAACTCTTCATTGTGTATTGTGACAGTCGAGCCCATCCAATGCGGTGTCCATGCCTCCTCCATCCAGGGCGTAATCGCCTGAATTGTCGAGTATGGATTGAGTAGTATTGCAACACCACCCCTACGCTTGGAAGACTCCGACCATAGCGTCATACCCCGTTTCTCATCTGAATTAAATCCCCAAGTAGCACAATAGAGTGTATCAAGTCCATGTGCCTCACCGACCAGCACGTGCGTCTCCTGAAGCAGCACAACATCGAGGGGTCCCCGCTCGTCGTGCTGACGGAAGTTGGAGAACCATTGTGCACAAAGCACTGGGTCTTTAGGAAGGCCTTGGACGTTCTGGGAGTGTAGTCCAATTGAGTTTTCTAGCGGGCGTCTTGCCCGATCAACCGGGAGGGCGCATTTAGGTGGAGGAGACGACATAGTCCGGTCGGCAATTTCACGCCACGTAGACTGGGTACGCATTCTCGCTTGTATATGTGCCGACTGCACCACGGACGCAGTAGTTGATACCTCAGCGATGCCCTTAAGAGCGGAGGGGAACCACCCGATTCTCATCAGCGATAAGACTAATAGCCGTACTCCAGTCTGCCTGTTTGGATACAATACTGGAGACGGCTGTGCGTATAGAGACAGAAGAGTGGTAAATGGACGCTTTTGTCTGAGGCCATACGACCGCGAACGCATTGTCCGCTGGTGCCAGGGTAGGCAGCATCAAGCAGAGAACATTTAACACGCCCCAGTCATCGGTAGCGATAGGGTCCACGACAGTCGCGCATAGCAACTCTGGGTGCAATTTACGAACTTTCCTCCAGCGTTGTATGGAGTCCGTAGTTTTCCACCTGATAACGCCTAGCTGTTGCGACGCCACCGCATCCCATGAGCTGCAAAACCGGTTAAGTTCCAAATCGGCATGGGTGGCATACCGGCGAATGACCGCAAGCTGGGTCTCGCTATTGATGGCATGCCCAAAAGTTTTTAGAGTCGTTGGCGTCATGCATTTAAGATACTGGATTGGAAAAGGTAGCGCCATCACGAGTCCTACAAGCTCCGCAGTACAGTGCCGGATCCATTCATTTTGACCAGAAGCTGTAGTAGGCAATACGTGAGGAATACTAACCACACAGGAGCGGTTCGCAACCCACTTCTTGATCACCAGTAAATTGGCTGCTGCGCAACGTGAACCCTCGGTCAGTGCAGCCGCAGCTATCATTGGCGACGCATTCAAGGGGGACTTGCGGACTCTGGACGCCGTGAGGGTACGTGCGTGCTTGTCAGATGCGCGCGCGGCAAGTTGATGGTCGTGAAAAATCGTTAGTTCAAATGAAGGCGAATTCTCAGCGGGATCCACCGCAGGAGCACTCAGCGGAGGAATAGGTGGGTCGTCTGATTCAAAAGTCGCTGCAAGCGCCGCAGGAATCGGGACCTTGTCCTCCAAAAACACAGGGTCTCGTGTGTCCGGACTCAATCCAGCGTTATGGGATTCGGTGTCGCCGAGCTCGTCTAGCCGCATTGTGTTCTGGGGCATGTATACCGACTCCATATCAATATCCACAACGGCCTCGGGGTCGCCTAACGAGGTGTTTGCATAATGAACTGCGCCATCTACAGAAGTGCGATCAAAAGTGTTGGGGGCCTCGGCAGTGGTGCCTGCTCGTGCGCTGGCGTGGTCCATAGATTCCGAGTCATAAGCCTCCTCTGACGATCCCGAAGTGGCAGGGTCTACATTCTGACGGCGTTTACGCATAAACGTAAGGACGAATCCGAGAATAGCTTCTCTGCTATGCTGGCGTAATCGATCAGCTATCGCGTCGGGTGTATCACTGATAGTCGGTAGAGGTTCAACCGCGCAAGGAAGAGGTTTCATGACCGGCAATTCGGACGGAGGCAAACGGGCAAGTTTCTTCACCAAGCCACTGTGTACAGCTTCTGCTCGCGTGACGGCCTCGGTTGCTGCGGTCTCTTCAGATACTGCGACGCGGAAACGATGTTCAAGGTCCAAAAGAGTTGATTCCTCAGCCCGATGCAGACCCGACGAAGCACTCGCGTCCGGGTCCGAGAGAAAGGCCTTTTCGATCAACACAGAGTTTGTGTCATGATAGGCAGCCTTCGCCAGGCTTGTATGGTCCCGTGCTGTGGCAGCAACGGACCGCAAGTCCACGAGAGTAGCGTTAATTGCATCCGTTTGAGTGGATAAGTATGAACGCTTGACAGAGAGTTTTGTAACGTCCTCACTACCCAAAATGGGGTCAGTAATGGGTGCAGTAGATTCCACATTTGTACCAGTGCGGATGTTGTTGAGCACCGCTAGGGCAGCTGTAAATTGTTTCGTCTTTCCAACTTTCAGCCGAGCCGCAGTGTTTGTCGAAGATGATTTCACTGGTCGCGGTGGCAAGTTAGTAGGTGTAGACTTTGTAGGCCCCGTGTCTGTATGGCTTGCAGGAATCGTTACCTGGGGTTGAGGTAGAGTTGTTCGGTCGACGGCCGTGTGTTTCGGTCCAGGTTTTGCAGGAATGGTAGCACGTGTCACTTCCTTGCGATTGGGCTCCTTGGGAGTCGCAGCAGGCGGAGCGTGCTTGCCTGATCGGTGTATGTTACTTTTCGTCGCTGTTTTGCGCTTTCTTCCGTCCCCAGGGTCAAACCAGCCGTCGGTAGGGCGAGGAGCCATTCCTGAATCGGTTGCATCCTGTGGGTAAGGGTGAGACCGTGCTGATGAAACTGGGGAAGGAGGTTGACGTTCCGGGCGCATCGAGTCATCCCGTGCGTGGTCAGGCGGTACAGACATACGCACCAGGAGTGGCGTCGCGCGAGCCTCCTCGTGTAACTTTTCCTTCGTAGTGTTGAGAGAACTGGATAGACTTTGAATGTGAGCAAAACGGCCCTCTACATCCAGGTGGGTAAGCGTTAATTCAGGTACCAACGATAGCGAGTGAGATGGCTTCGAAAAATTGCGGTGGTGTACAGTCTGGACTGTAACGTCTTGGCCGGTGCATCTCGAGATTGTGTGGAATGGCGAGTAGCATCCAAAACACGGGACCCTCTGGTATTGACGGAAATGGTGCAAGAACAGAGAAAGTCCCGGCGCCGAGATATGCGTGACTTGCCGAAGCTGGTGTGGGCATTCTGGTGTATCGAAAGTAACCAAGAAAAAGTTCGAGTCGTAAAGTTCCGCCGACGCCAAAGGCGCCCGAGAGACCGAAACAATGGAACAGTCAACACTCGCAGACAGGAGCGCTTCTATGGCGCCAGCAGATACTCCAGTGGCAAGGACTCGAACCTGGTATCGGAGCGGATCGCCACCAAAAGCGTAGTTGTCAGACACATGAAGCGGTGAGTCCTCTCGCTCAAGTAGTGTAGGGCATTGGAGGCGCAGGCGGCTTCCTCTGTACTCGATATCCTTGGAGTGCCATCCAAATGCAGCCGCTCGATCAGCAAGGGTAAAGGTGATTCGACGCGTGACACTATCGTAATGTGTGCGTTTCGCCGCGCGAACCAGCGTGCGAGTTAAGATCGCCTCCGGCGTTTGGTCTTGCTTGTCCTCTAATAGCTGGAGAAGTAAAGTCTTCTCGGCGATGAAGCGAGGCATACGAATCTTGGGGGGAATAATCGCAACAACACTTCCTTCGAGGTAAGCCTCAAAAAAATCAAGCATAGCCACTCGCATAACACAAGTGTGTGTACACGATAGAAACCCTGGAGGGCTAGGAAGCACGATGCTTCCCATAGCTTGCATCAAATTTGTCGTTCGCATTGGATTCATCTCCGATTATTGTTCGCACACTGTTCGAGGACTCCAAAATAAAATGCCTGAGCAACACGTCGATCACGACCTCATATCCAGGACGTATCCTTCCGTGTCTTCCTAAGAGATCTTGAGTACCAAACATTTTTAAAGGACACCCATCTCCTTGATCGACAGTGCCCATATCCCCGCAAAAACACCTATTAATCGCGCACATCTTACTTTTGTGACAAGAAGGTTATTTACGTACACTCCGACGATGGTCCATTCTTTGCCTTCGTGCTTAATGTATAGGGACATGTCCGTTGTGCAGTTCTTGTAATGTGGTATCGTATTTAGGTATAATTTGTATTACAACAGCCTCAACGCACAAACAAAACAATGGCCGAGATTTGTCGGCGCACGGCTGGTTCGTGAGGGTAGTATCCGACGCGGTTCGCCCCTTCGGGGATCAGTTGTGGCTCTCGCCTCCTTGATCCCCTAAAACCAATTTCTCCGTAAGTCTGCCTGAGCTCAGCAGCTCATAACCCTTACACTCCCTGTGAATGCACACTAAAGGATGAGGATGACACTCACACGTTTTTACAGGTTCAGGGGGTGCAGTATCCTCTTGACTAGAAGAATTGCAATACTCTCGGCTAGGGCCCACCGTCTCGTCACTAACAAAAGTATTCTAAAATATGGGCCCTTTTCTTAAGGCTCTCTGACTCGTCGTCGACTAGACTCAAAACGTTTCCTTCACTTGATTAACCATTTTTTCAATGACGAGACCCCTCTATCGTTAGTAGCGAGCGCTGCCTCACCCGGGACTTTCTAAAATCTTGGCGCTACCATTCGATAGATCTACAAGCTATGCCTATCGAGGTTCGACGGCAGGCATAATCTAGCCTACGTGGGGACTTATCTCTAATGAACGCGTGTCTTCGACTTCGAAAATTCTGCACTGTATTAATTTATCTATTTTATATATCGCAGTGCCAGTTTCAACGGCCCTCTGTCATTCCATAGTTCATGTCCAAATAGATTGATACATATTTCTTTTAATCTTCTTGCATTTTAAACAACAAACAGAGGTCGCAGACACTTAAGACGCCGAAAACTGAAGTAGATGAAACTAGAGTCACCGACATCCGAATCGCTGGTAATTAGGTCGCCGGTACTTGAGGTGTCGACTTTCGTCACTGTCCTTTATAGTCGCCGACACTTAAACCACTGTCACTCGAGCCGTCGACATTTAAGTCGTCGACATTTAAGTCGCCAAATTTGTCGGTGCCAACCCTTGATTCGCCGCTCTCGGTTACCTTAGTCCCGAACTAATATCATGAATTTAGAATTATTAACATTATAACTGCCCCAGTTGCGATACGAACCTAACGGGTAAGTGTCTTGATCATTATCTTCGCCGCCGCTTCTGCTAGTCATTCCAGACCGTTTTTACTGTACCATGGTATGATCTACTATAATGCTTCTTTCCTTACTTCTCGTTATAGCTGTCAATTTGTACTCTGCTCGGTAGTATGTTCTATGTTGTGTCTTGAAGGCTGTGGACGATCCACCATCGACGACTCACGGGACACGACTTGGACCTAATTCTTCTCCGTCATTTATTCTTGCTTCGTCCGCTCTGTCGGTAGTCGACGGAGCGACTCGTGACCAGGGACAATCTTCCTCGTCGACTTTAGCCATGGGTGAATCGTCGAGCCTGGACGACGTACACAACATTCGTCGAAACGGCTACTTGTTATCCTTTTGTGCGAACCTGTCTCTGCCGGCTCCACCCAGGCTGAGACTTCCAGCGACCATAGGTCTGGATCATCGCTAGATTTACTGAATGTCGGTCGCCTCCCCTCGAGCTTCGACGATCTCATGCACCGTCGAGAAGTCGAATTGCTCCGGGTGATCGCGACGTTGATAGAATCTACTCTCTCACTTCTCGACACGTCGTTAAGGCAATCAAAATTCCGAGTTGCACGCTGATTAACTTTAATTTGTTGATGGCCGCTGACGTTGCTCCGGCCACTCCGCAGACATCGCGGCTCTGTGCGTGGCTCTTTCCCATGCTCACCTAGAGACTGCTTTCCTTCGCCGACATATGCAAGCTGTTGTCTCGAACTCGGTAGACCTGCAGAATAGATTATCAACGACCGAGAAAGAGTCTAAGACTTGAAGTCCAAACTTTTCAAGACGATCGAATTGATCGACTAATTGCTCAAGTCGATATACTCGCTCGAGTCATGTGAGCGACAGACAGCCACGAACCGGTACAATAATCCTCCATCAACCGAGCGTAAGGTTGCCGAGACGTCCGCTAATATAGCGGAACGTGATCGCCTGATCAACCATCTTACGCGTGACCTCGCCAATGCTAAAGCGCGTCATATCACTGGAAAGGGCGTTGCCGCTGGGTACCTTCGGCAACTCCAAAATTTAACGATGGCCTTGTGCGACGGGGACAGTCATGTGCTCCGGGTATTTCGACGAATCGGCATCAGTCAACAAGAGGTCATCCGACAACAAGTAATTCTGCTGCATCGTGGAAACATCTATCGTCCGCTGTATCAGAACATTACGGCGGCTGGTATAGGTGGCGTGGACGTTCCGAACTTTTATCTGTAAGATATGTATATCAACTCGCGGTTGTTTCGGCTTTTTGTGATTCGGTTTCCGGACGTCATTGCGTTCGATATGTCGACGACGTTTAAAAACATTGTTTTGCGGCTCATGCCTTCGTCTGTTGATTTCATCACGTCATCGATGGCTTGGGCGACTCTGATGGATCCACCTTGTCGAGTTGCTTCTCTGGCATCTTTGCAACTCTTAGCTTCTTGGTCTAGACAACGGAATTTAACACTTTCCCTCTTCCGTGAGTCCCGTTTGTTTGACATCTACGTTGTCGTCTGATGTGGCTGTCGGCGAGCTGTACTCATCGGCGGTATCTTCTCTAGCTTATCTAGGATGACGATCAGCTTCTTTTGATTCTCCAACAGATCTTAGTGTACTCAAGTATCCAAATTCGTCTTTTTGGTCGGCGTGGTCATCGACGGCTAGGTCAGTATAGGTGGTGGCCTTTGCATTATCGGCTCATTTAAACGCCTTTTCATGGTGCGGGATCATCGGCTCATGAGCTTGATGAATCGCCTCTGACCGAGCCTAAATCTTATGCTAAGTCAGCTATGACGCCCATTTCCGCGTTTGAGGTAATAATACTCGCTAAAAATGCTGTTTCGTCGACTACGTCAAGGTGTTAGCGTCTAAAATTAGCAGGGAAGAGTAGTTCTGACGTACAATCACCTTTTACATAATCTCTCACCCCCTCGCGTCGCCATAGGCAGTTGCAACGTCCAAGTCGCGTCAAAATGTGGATGCAATCCGCCTTCGAGTCACCAATGTTCAACCGCGTCATCCAAGAAGGTCAAGGCTCTAAAGATTATGCGCGACAGAAGACGTCCAAGGTGGCCGGTAAAACTGCTACTGCAGCCTCATCACTTCCCAGTATATAAACTAACCGATATTCAGCCACCGTGTCTCTTCAACCACTCGCTATTGCTTCTGTGCTGCCGGCTTATCCCCCAGCTGCTCTGATTCCTGGCTCGTCGATCATCGTCGCGACCACTCCATCTATTAAAGCCGAACCTGAAGTGGTGTCATCGATATCGCCGACCACCGTCGTTGTTTTTGCTAGTGAGTCTTCCGTCGTTCCCGCAAGCCGGTCGTCTGCCAGGTCGTCCAAGCATTAGCATCCATCAAGTTCTTGCGTTCGCGCTCCAGACGATCCGTCTGGTAGCGCAGATATGATACCTCGGAACTCAACCGAGATATCTACCCGCGAGCTGTCGCCAGCTCGCCGAATAGTGAGCGGACATCCCGCTCGACCTGAAGCTGCGCTGTGGCATAATCGGCGCGATCCCTAGCCCGGTCAGTCTCGTGATCCTTGAGGTTCTTCCGCACGGTATCAGTCAAAGCGTAGCGCCAGTCGCGCTCGTGCTTCAAGTCATCGCGCAATTCATCGATTGCGCGATCCATCTCGTAAGGGTCGAGATGGTGAACCGAATCGTCTGGAGGAGGTCTTTCCTCCTCCACCACATCCTTTGGTGGATGCTCACGGTGATCAACGCTTTCTAGTGGAGCGTATCTTGGATCACCGTGACGATTCAGGATCAAGGACGAGCTACCTCGTTCAGAGGCGGGGGTATCCACCCTCTTGGAACAGCTGGGAGCCCCGCTCTCAGCTGTTGATGGATGTTGAAGGTCTCGTCCGCCAGTATGACGAGACCCATCCGATGAGTCCTCTGGCCCATCGGTAAACACGCGCCCTAGGCGCTTGTAGACGGATTGCAAGTTTGCAATCGCGTCACGTATCTCAGCCGAGATGTGTGCCCTTCCCCAGGGCGAATTTAGGGAGTACACATCCCTATGTGCACGCTGCGAGTTGTCAACACAACTCGCACAAGGGTCTCTCCATGGGAGGCAAGGAATGTCTGCCTCACTCGACAAACAGTGCAACCGGTACCTAGCACCGGTTGGCGTTCGCCTTTCGAACCTGAGACGTGTCGTCTTAAGATTCTTGAGCCACCCTTCTCGTCCAAAACTATTTACGTTTTGGACGAACGCGTTTCACGCCGCGAAAATCGAGGCTATGTCACGCTTTTGGTTGCTGTTGTACCATCGATGTCTAAGAAAGACATCGAGATAAAAATCTTCTTCAGCGCGAAAGTTCTTCGCGCTGGAACTCAAGCCGTGAAGCTCAGTCGCATTAAATTCAGAATATTCGATGGCGTAGGACTTGTCATATGAGACAAGCTATTGATGAGCTGTTCAAGCAAACGCCACGGCTTCAGCTCACATCTCTTCGAAGTGGTTCCTTTGCCGGTACTACGGCTCCCAGATTGACGACGGCTCACGCCATCGTCATCACACTTGTGCGAAGACGCACGAGCCGGCGGTGGTGAGGAATTATATTCCTCAACGCCCTGATCATCGTCATCGCTGCCGAACAGACTGTGATGCAAATCACGAGTCCGTTCGTTCGGCAGTGGCCTTGGCGAACACTGAGGCGTCGCCGGTGAGCGAGACGCCTCTGGCGCATTGCCCGAGTCAGACACGTCTGAGTCGCCAGAGTAGATGACCTCTACGTCGAGGTCATCATGCGCACGCGGTGAGGTGCCGCGTGCACCTGCACCACCTGTTGCTGCAGGCGAAGAAGGAGCAGCAGACGACGAATCGTCTGCCGCAGAGGCTGGCACATCACCGGGCTGTGTGGGTCTTGAGTCACCTCGCATAGACATGTTAACTATGCGAGGTCAAGCGGAAAGTGAGTGGAACGGACCCAACAAGTGCTCCCTGTACCAATGGTGGCCAACGGGTGGTCGCCATATTTTCGATAGTCACACGGTGACTATCAGTTAAGGGGGTGATGTAACGGGGCAGCCCGTTACATGGAATTGTCACTTTAAGGAAAGTGAAAATAAAGAATATGAAGTTGGATATTCTTTGAACAATATCACCAAAATGGTGATATTGAAGGGTCGACCAAAGAGTCTGTTCATTGGTTGATATCGTGATGATATCAGCCCACCAATCGCCGCAAGACGCGCGCAATGAGTGGTGACGAGACGTCACCATACATGCAGTTATATTAGCATAATTATGTTAGGTCAAACAGAGAGACAGTAGTTAAAAGACTTAATTATATTAATATAACAGTTCTGCTTTTACCTTACCTACGCTTCCTCGCGTGCCTTGTGTACGTCTGTCGGGGCACCGATACCCTTGCGTTAAGTTCACGCAAGTGTGTGCCCCGTTACACCTGGTCACTGCACCAATATCACTGAACTTAGTGATATTGTAGTCAGAATATTAGACTTCATTTGATAAGTGATCATATTGTCACAATGATAAAATCAAGGAACAGGCTCACTCCGTTACGCTGTCCCTCTCCATCTGCTGTCTTTTCTACTTCTTCTTAATCCACTTCGTATTCTTCTTCCTCGATTTCTGTGATCGTCAATGAACACCAACCGATTATGCCTGCTCTTTGCATCCACCTCGCTCTGATCTGATCGTGTCGAGCATCAGTCCCGGCGACCACATGTGCCCGCTCTTTACCGGCCCTTTCTCGCTGGCGAAGGAACATCGATCGTGGGGTTTACCAGATACTTTAGGAAGCCCCGTCACAGCGGATCATATTCATCCATGCAGTCATGGACGATGCCGCCAACGTACGTGCCTCTTGTCCATATGACAAGAGATTGACCGCCTATTTGATGACACCGCTCTGCTATTGTAGACCGAAGTCGTTGCTACTGGGGCTCGCAAAGCTGAGCCGATTTACTCGCGTGGTCGGCACGGAGAAACAAACGCTTTATTTTCTTGCTGTCAACGTCAAGCCCACGAATGGCGTTGTGTTGTTGGCGTTATTGATCAGACGACGATGCAGCTTGGAAGCTTTCGAGCAATGCTGAGATGTGGACTGCAACGTACTTGTGTGTCACCCAGAAAGGAAGTGGCTGCAAAAGCACACGGCTCGATTGATCTGTACACCCGTCAAACGTATCCCGTGCTATTCTTGCACAGCGTCGATACCCGTGTCAGCCATGTTCGAATTGCAACATCTCCTCCATATCTCCGTGGTTGACGTTTGATATACTCAGCTGACGATGCATAACAAAAGGGTGCAATGATCGTAGCTACGCGAGTTACGGCGCTCGTTCATCTTGCCTTGCGGTTTAGCAACAAGCTCCAGCCGATGAGCTGTTTCCCTCCAGCGACAGACTCGCATGCGCTAGAAAATGACTGTGACAGGGATCGAGGTCGAGATAACGCGGATTCTTGATCAGCAAAAGCGCGAGGATTGCGACGAGGTCGTGGCACTGGCGCCCTCCGCCAAGCCGTTGGGGAGCTGAAAGCAGAAAGGAACTGACTTGGACTACAAGAGGCTACACCGCGTGACCAAGTTCGCCGTCGAGGCGAGAGATCGTGTGACGTTCCTCTGTGGTGTGAGGCGAATATGCATACGCGCGACGCGCGCAGTAAGCTACCGAGACTTCGGTGCGTCGTGCCACGGATGACCCAACGAAGAATGTTGATTCCTTCGTCGCTTTTCTTTTCTACACGAGACAAGGCAGCAACAAGAGAAAACTTCACACATCGACGTTGGTGTATTTCATTGCAAGATCTGTAGTGGCTTTTGACGACTTACTCCCAAGATACGAAGATCAGCCGAAGAAGTCAATGACGCTAAGTACCAGCAGCTAGCGAACAGCCTCTCCATCCTCGAAGCGCTACTACGCTTAACGCGCAAGCTCCATAAAGAACTCGGCTTTCCCTCCAGTATTCACATTAAAGCCGTCAATCACTCTTTTGCAACCCGCTGATGGGCTACCCAAATCCGGTACGGCCGATCTGTCAACACGCGAGATGACCACAGTCAATTTGCCGCCGGTGACCCTGAGCTTGTTGGCTTGGTCGTTGACGAAACACACCTTGAATGAGGTGCCCTGAGCCTCGATGGCGTATTCTGTCGAGCACAGACTTGAAGTGCCAGTTGTGTCATCTTGACGGTCCGCGATTGCTCTGACAATCGCATTGATCGGCAGGATCGGGTATCCGTCCGTTTCCGAGTTTAGACATAGGGGGTCCTGTCCGGCGTCGGTGTAGTTCATGAAGACAGTGCCACCACTCGCAGTGTACGAGGAAAAAGGACTTTTGTTGCCATTCCCGGGGTCGAAGTTGGCGCTGACATCGTAGAGCACCCTGTTACTGGCGCGCTCGACTATTGGTTTCGCCGACATCTCGTAAGAGGACCATGGGCTGGCGTCCTCCGCAGTGACAAAGATGGTGAGAGCCGGCCACGAGGCGCGCGGGTCGACTTGCAGAGCACGTGCGCCATTCTCGACAGAGAGCGCGGCGTCGGCAGAGAGCAACGTGGCACAGGCCACAGTCCAGAACAGAAGAGATGGCGGCATCGCGAATCGAGGCGGGAGTCGAAGGATGAGGTGGGAAGTGGGAGGTGGGAGGTGGGAGGCGCGAGGCAAATGCAATTGTGAGATCTGTGTGGACGTGGTCGAGATCAAGTTGAGTGAAGGTACCGTCGTGAGGGTGTACCAGTGGATGGAGAGGAGCGTCCTGCATAACATGAGACTATCTCTGTGGATAAAGTCTCGAATGCGGGGAAAGGGGTCACACATGCATGCTCTCTATCACATACAATATACCCGGCAAAACGAGCAAGCGCTACGATGCAATCAATGAATAATGACGCCGGTAACTGACTCGACACTGAATACCTGAAGAACTCGATCAAAGAGCTACTGCGGTCATTCGCTCGCTCGGACTTGTGATTACGGGCAGCCCATCGTGACTCATCTTTGCAGTACGCACGCACGTATCCGCACCTGGTACCCCACAGTTCTTTACAGAAAAAGCCAGATGGCTTCGCTCTAAGGCTTTAGTGGAAAAGAGACCATGCGCTCTGCTCAACAAAGTGCGTGACTACGGGCATGCATTGCGACAGGGCTCCACAAAATTTTGGCGGTCGATTCTACTGCATCCACATGTCCGTCGCCTTATCAGACTGGACGGGCTCGTCTTGGGACGGGGCTCCACGTACGCGTGTCCTACTATTCTCGCTGCCATGCGTAGGACACTCTCGTTCGAAAAAAGGCCGATAAATCCCCGCGTCCGACAGCTTGTCCACGCAAACGTGCGGCAGCGCCACTCGCCTTCTTGTACTTTGCTTGGCCTAGTGCACAGCGTCTCGCACAGCTGCGATGGTTTTCTGCAAGAGGTCAGAGCCGGTCCAACTTGAGATAGTGCAGTCCAGTCCAGGCGTGGCTGAAGTTGCTTGTTGCTCCTAGCAACGTCGAATGAGCCAATCCAGACGAAGTAGCCAGCTCGCCCTTTAGTTGCGAGTGGATTTTATCTAGAATGTGTTATTACAGACACCAGGCTCGCAATTGCTCAAGGTTTGCCGTCATTGGCCGTGAGTTCATATGCTAGACTTGTATAGATTCGATGTCGATCGGTTACAGTCCCATCATTTGTAATAGGCATTAATACATGCTTGGTCTACCACATTGTCACGGTAGCATCTACACTTTGTGCTTGTATGGTAGTGTACCCTGTTTTTGCGATATGCGAAGTGGTGGACTCGCTGCAGTGGACCAAGAAGCAACGTGTGCTTGCATTTCAGATCGACGGCGTCTGGGAGCCTAGCGTGTATCTAGAAGCAGGGATTTGACCGCTTCACAATGTGCAGTACCGTTTTTCTGGCCCCTTTACCCCTTTACATGCTTTAGGTCATCCACATGTCTGTGAATCCCTACAGCAAAGTGTGAGGAAACATAACGCTGCAAGAGAGTAATTTGGCGTCCACGTGCGAAGACATGTATATCGGTTTGATCAGAACAAAGACGCGTGGTGATTGGTTGGCAGGTACACGAACGGATCCGTTTTGGTTGAGGTCTAGCCGACGCAAACGCCCGCCATCACCTAGCTTGACTGGACGCAGCCCCGCAATTGCGAAGGGGTTATTCATGTAGATGCAAGCGACATGCGTTGACAGAATTCGCACGAATGTGCATCCTAGATGGAGACAGTATGCATATCATTCGGCCGAATTCAATAGACCTAAGTTGCTTGTTTTAATCGGTCATTTTGTCATTCTCGTTTGAATTGACATCGCATCGCGCAGCAAGTAGCAGGGCATTTCCGTATGGTGTGTGCATTTCGTAGTCGAATAAAAGCATACTGACATCTTTGAAGCTGATGATGATAAGGCTTTGCGCTTCACCCGTAGCAGCAGCGAGCTGGTCATTCCTAGCGCACTCTCTTACAAGTCAATTGTCTAACAGACGTCTTTATTGTGCTAACGCGCTGCATGCTGCCCATGTTTACGGTCAACCTTGAGGGGTATTTTCCATCGCACGCGATGACGTTGCAGGGTCGCTTTTTAGGTATTGACTCCTTTGCGTGCAAAAAAACCTTTGGAGCAGCCCTAGGTTTATATTATAAGCATGATGTAAAATGTGCGACAATCAATTATAGCTTTTGCACACAACAACCTAGTGGATCTATTACTGGAATTGTAAATTGACAGTACGAGCAGCAGCTGCGGAACTTACAACTGTACCCTTATGGAGATAGCAGCTGCGAGTGAACAACGCATTGTGCGATATCATACTGCAACAGTCAACCAGGGGCAATAATTATGCAGAAAGAAGGATATAAGACATTGTAAGCACGAGAAGCAAGCTAATAATGAAGCACATGATCCTTTGCGCACAATGTATTGTTGCGTTGAATTCACTCGCTCACATATAAGGATAAGCGTGATGATGATGCAAGGACTATGCTGCGAGAGAATTGGTAGCACGTGGTGACCAGGAAGAGCAGCTCGTTATTTCGTTTCGATAGGACAGAAGCATACTTGGCGTAATTGCACGCGTTATGCTAACGCATGTCTCAACCACGCTGCCCGATCCGATACGAGGTTAATGGTGAGGATTATCGATGCGCATTCGCTCAACTGCATAATTTGGGCATAGACGTGCTTTTAAAATTATAAGGTGCATCACCTGGCCTTATTACGAGCGCGCTATATATGCTGGAGTATCGGCCCTACTTGGCACATGTCAGTCGACAGCTATGGCATCAACTTTTTCATGTCTGACGTATGATATGCCTTGTGCTGCGAAGAATAAACAGACTTCGGATACCACGCACAGGCATTGCGCGTAACGTATATGCAGATGAGCGCACGTTACGTTTCTGCCAGCCAAGAAGATTCTTTGACGCCAAACGATTACCTAGAGCATCAATGTAACGGGGTAGCCCGTTACATGATGTTGTCTTTAAGAAGAAATTGACAAAAGAGAATATTACGTTGATAATTCTTTCAACAGTATCACAGAGCATGGCGATATTGATGACGATGACCGAATGGTCTACTGATTGGTTGATATCGTCATGATGTCGACCCAACAATCGCTGCTAGACGCGCGCAATGGGTGGTGGGTAGACGTCATCATACATTTAGTTACATTAGTATAATTAAGTCAAGACAAACAGAGATACAAGAGTTATAGGACTTAATCATATTAATAACAGTTTTACTTTTTCTACGACTAGAGTCTTTCACCTTAGTCGTTCTACCTTCCTCTGTGTAGTCCTACTTCTAGTTGGGCACTGACTATCACTACAGTCGGTGATTGTAAACTCCGTACTGGTTGACCAGTACGTAGTTGTCGGTGCCCCGTTTCAATCTATATAACACGCAGAGTCGCATGATGGCGGCCTGCTTATCCGACTTTTGTCTAGTGTAACGACAGGATCCTGATACATGTCATAAATATCTAAATATATCAGTGTGAATATAATTGCAGTCGATAAATTTGTAGATCTATAATAGCCAGAGAAATATTGATGTTAAATGTAAACCAACTTGATGCAAAAGACCGCTCCACTTGATGGTTTATAGACCGTACCAACCAAGTTAGCCATCAATCACTACTACACGCGCGCAATAGGTGGTGGGAGAGTAACCTACATAGTAGGTTGTAGTTTTATATAGCCGTAACATAGAAAGTTGACTAAACCATACCTTCATTTTATATAGTTGTGTATTTCCCCCACTTTGATCTTCCTCAGGCCAGCTCTCTGCCTCGCGCTTCCTTAACGCTCTCTCGTACGTCAAGTACAAGAGAACGCACCTTGTGTAGAAAGACATACAAGGTCTCACCATCAATTGATAAGGGCGTGCCCCGTTACATCTAGAATCAAATATAATCTGGTGCAGAAATCGCAAATGTATGTACGTCACTTATGTCCATCGTAGACGGATGTTGCTAATTTTATTATCCAATCTCAACTGGAGTCTGCTAGAAGCATGGATTTGAGACTTGATTAGTGGTGCACACGCGAAGTGATCAAAAGCTCTAATCTCTGTAGTGAAATATTCAGATCATGATTTAACGTATTGCGGATAGATTACAGTCCCATCGCTGAGCTTCAAACCTAGCAAATATTTTAATTATTCTACCAATGGTACCATAAACCTCACGTCGTATATCATAATAATGGATAGACGCGCCTTCATCTCAATTCTAAATTGTTAAAAAATTGTCGTCAAGCTTCTGAGGTAAATCCACTTAAATTTTATTTTTAAAAAGGTCTTGCGTGATAAGGCGGTAGCACTCATAGGTATACCAGCTGCTGGCGACCGTAAATTAATCAAAGTCGCATAATATACAGGAATCACTTGTACGATCGTACGCATGCAAGCATCGTTGTATTTTGAATGCTGTATGAATACTAATATGTAGCTTAGGTTGATATCATTTTGTAGCTTACATCTTGGGCAACTTCATGTATCAGCTCTCGGCTTGGTAAGCTAGGTTTTTAGTTATCAACGTAAGTACTATGCAATATGCAGATTCTCTCTCCAAATGATTACTAGAATATAAAGCAATTAAATAGCAAACTTGGCAAGCCCAACAAACCGTTGATCACATCATTCAGATTAAGAAAAGAAGAAGCTATGAGATATGGTAGTTAAGCAGGGTAAAGCAAAAGAGAAATATACTTCAAATGCCTCTAAAGGTCCCGAAGCCCCGTTTAGATATGAATTTATCGATATATAACCCTAAGCTGAGTTTATTTCCATCGTTACAATCTACATTGCTTCACCTTTAATATAATATGCTTATCATTGTCGCGTCTCTTCATAGCACCACCGCCAACAACTATGTCTCTCACATGGGCGAGGGTCATCTTGCTGAAGTAAAATCGACTTCCTTACCACACTAGGCATAAAGTATTAGTTTATGGCCTGATAAGCGTCTAAATCGGTAACGACATGTCTCACGCAGTTACGTTACTTATATTAACGATAGAGACCATTTTTCAGCACAAATTGATTAAAGGTTGTGCTTAAAAACACAAAAGACGATAATACGATGAGACAACACTTTGAACGTGTTACAGATCAGATATTGCTGAGCCTGGCGACAAGCCGTAGACACACCAAAATTTCTCCGCTACCAAATGAACGAGGCTAAGATCTACCCAAGATGAAATCAGCCAATGTATAATATGTTATCATAACCGGAGAATTTATTGCACGCAAGGTCTGTGAAATAGGCATGGCAAAATATACAAGTGAATCGGGAAATTCCTGACACTGCCGGTGTTCTTATGTTCCTATAAAATACTCTAACTCGGGTTTAGAAGATGATTTGCCCAGACCATTTGTATATCGGCCTCATCCATGCAGACATTATTCTCGCTCGCAGAAAAAGGGTCTCTGAAGTTTGCCTTAAACGTTTTGTCACTCAAAAAGTCGAAGCATAGAATTATAATGAGCATTCATCGATGGGAGAATGCAACAATTTGAACTCTTAAGCGACGCAGTCTTTATCGTATGGGTCATATTAATTCGCACCCTTATACGGGCTTATGACGGGGTGTGCCTGTTACATGTCCTTGGCACAAACTGTGCTAATGTGAGTAATATCATAATTGCTATTGATTAATACTCTACAATACAAATGTTGAGCGTTGATAATGACGGGAAATCACAGATAAATGAATTACTCAGCGCGACTTCACTATCGCTTAAAATTGACCATAAAATCATCAAATGAACCACTTGTTTGTGCGGAAGATCTAAAAGATATTAAGGTGTAATGAACCTTAGAATTTGAAGTTCAATATAGTTGAAGTAGGTCAATGAAGGTTCAATAAATAATTCCATGTGCAATACAGGTGTTCTTTTGTATCATTCTTAGCCATACTTGCCGACACATTCAATTTTATCTGTACGCACTGTCTACGGGGGCTTCGCATTCACATATTATTGGAGTTTCATCAGTGCAGGGTTTTGCGATTTGTCTGGTAAGACCGTATCCCATTACAAACTCGAGAGAAGTCATTATAAAATGCAAGCAGAGCGTAGTAGTATCACGCAGAAAATATATCGTTTCTCGATTCGTATGTCCGAAAAAATGGGAAGCTATCTCAATTATGCAAGACTTAGCCTTTTTAGAGATCGATGCTTTGACAGATGATCACTACAACTTTGCGATACTGAATGCTTCTAACAATAATGAACGGATGGCAGCCCTCAACTGTATGAAACAGAAAATATTATTGTCTCTGGGTTTGTTGGCAGTTTTCCACACAATCATGTTTAAGTTCACCGGTCTTTAACAACGGCATCGACGGGGACCCGAAACATTTTGTCTGGTACTTTGCAAACCTCAAACCCTCCAATTGTTTCGGTACAAAAACGTTAAGAATATATTGCACCGGAACAATTTACATTGATATAACTTCGGCCAAGCTTGGGTTGACGAAATTATTTGTTTAAGGTAGAGCAGCCAGTTCACTGTGTCGTTTAGTGATATGTTTTAATCAGCATCTTGCGTACCGTATGTATCGGTTCGCCACCTGGCAACGTCACGCCATTATACCATATATTTAGGCCGTATAAGGATCTTGTAATTAACCACAAATACGCGATTTATCTATTTTGGGTTCATATCAAAGATCATGACAGTTTTAGATGGTATTCAGCAAGGATATTCTTATGAGCTTCTTTTTGTAATGTTGAGCAAGATAAATGCTATATTATATAATGGAGTGTCTGTCAGTAACGGCGGGATGTCTGTACAACACGGGCTTCTCGAGATTAAGTGCGGTCAAAGGAATAGATGGTGACAGGCGGGATTTCTTTTAATCACCTGGTCACGCTAAACGCATCCTAAATACTACCACGGACCCAAGAGCGCTTTGGGTTATGTGCATTTCGTATGTAATAGAGCAAAAATAACTCAATATACAGGGCCTGAAGATGCTTCACTTGTAAACGTTGGCCATCAGAGCTACAAGTGACGAGCAAATATACCCGACATCCGTACATTATAAAATAAAGCTAAGATCACGGTTATTTATATATGGGTATTGAGGCGACTGCAATTTACGAATCACAATCTCGATATTTAAAACAAAACATTGCGTTTATTCGCAATAAAATTTTAATACTTGTTGTATGAAAATCGTCATACATGGCACATTCGATCCAATACGATTGTATCAGTAAATAAATATAATCGCCAGTGGCGCCGAGGAGGAGATGGGTAGTATATATAACACCATCGTGATGAGAGGGTCGTAGCGATGCTAGATAGCGAAAAATTCCATGCTCCTCATAACAGACAGAGGTCTTGTTGATCACTGCTAAAGAATTACGTATCAAGAAAGTAGCTCCTACTAGAAATCAGGCGCTCGAATTTACACTCTTGATTTCGGCATATTAACTTTCTTACAAGTTTAAACTTCCAAATTACGTTTGTCGTATACATACTAATTCTGTAGAGGCGCGGTCATTAGCGGTAAAGCAATGGTGATCGAGCAGTTGTAGCGTTAAAATACTTGTGAGTATTCAACGCAAGTGGTGGATTTGCATTCGCGCGTGGATGATATTAATCATGCCCACTAATGGCTCCATAAATCCTTTATATTACAAATAACAAGTCGTACAAGACTCGTAGTCACAGGCCTCTACCGGTCTCATTGGTCGGTTTCAGGCAGTTCGACACAAACATGAGCTTCCTTCTCCGAAATAAAATAAAAATTGCTATTACCCCCTCCTTCTCACGCTTTGTGGCTTCTCATTTCTAACTCTGCAAGCTTCGCAGATACACGTACCACCCCGAGCAATTTCCTCAATTTTATATACCGTTGTGACCCTTGAGATTTGACATGTACGTCTGCGATACAGCCCTCGGTCGCAACAGAATCGATCGTAAGATTTTTCTTTTGACTATCTCTGCGATTTTGTTGCCTTTTTATGCGTCTTGGACCGCTCCGGTATTGTTGCCGACAGTGGGCCATATCGTCAGCGTGATTTTATTATCCTTCCGCAATTAACCTATTTCTAGTTTGGGAATTAGCGCTGCTTTAAATTTCTGAGCCCAAATCGATTAATTAACACCCATTCTAGCGGCTATTGGCTTCGACTGAACGTAGTTACCTTAACGCTTCGCAAATAAGCGTTATAGTTGTAATTACAACAACTCGAACGGTGTCATCATTTTATTGAGAACCTAGGTTACTCGAATGCCCGCACAAGTATCAACTTGAAGAGGTCAATGATGCCCGAGTGAAAATCGTTAACGAGCTGTCGCATGAGTCAGAAAGCGAGGAGTCGATGGCGTTGTCGAAGAGTAGATACGGAACAGCAAAGAAGTTACCAGTACATAGCTGATTATCTGAAGTCAACCGTCGGCCATAAATTGGAAGGTACATTCGACCCGTTGTGGCTTATGCCCTACGCAGTGCCACGCACCATACTCGCGCACCGACGAACAAAGACTTAAATAAAGCACGCGGGCAAATGGAACATGGAAGGGTCGTCAATAGTGAAGCTTTAGATAGGAAAGGACGTCTCGCGACTCGGTATTGATACAATGAGCTGCGTATACGCAGACTACACTTCCGGAAGAGTTCGTTACATTTTTTCAGCGGCGCAAATCAATCGGTGAATGGCATGCCAATTTCTTGGCGAGTACTGATTCATATTTCGCGACATCGAATGGCGAAGCGCACTTCGTAGCTATTTTGAATTATAGAAGGGGCTGCGCTGTGTACGCACTGTGTTGTATAGCTTGGGGCTAAGTCTCGACATGCATATAGTGGTGCTGATGAACAATGTAGCTAATACAAACGAAAATGAGAACGAAGCGACGTAGGTATAGTACACACGTCAACGATATCATAAGTTTGATTGTGTCATAGCAGGAAAAGAGGGGTAATAAAATTGATTTTTTCGGAACAGAAATATGCTGGCTGAAGTGATCCTAAGGAGCCTACTAGTGGCACGGACTTTGAATTAAAGTAAAAAAAGCGATTGGTGTAGACGATGTCGCAAGTTCAGCTTTGCCTAAATCAACCCGATGTGCGTGTTAAGTGCAATTGCACTGCTTTCACGAAGTTTGTACGGTGGAAACGAATTCAGCTCTAGATCCGTTCGGTTGTGTTTGAATTTAATCCGCGGGACAACATGTCGGAGTTAAAACCTATGAACGATCGATAAAGATTCATCAAAGCCTTTTCATAATTCAGTCCGGAAAGAAAAACTTCGTGTCCAAGTTTTATTTCGTCTATTCTTTATAGTACGAGGCTCGTATAAAGAGCTCTCATTTAAGAGGGGTATCGCTGCTACTCCAGCAATCACTTACTTTAGTAGCGCTACGACGCTAATAGTATCCATGGATTGTAGGGACGGGGAATACAATGGCGTATAGTAAAGACAACCTCCGCTGATAGAGGACCATCAACACGAAAAAACTGAATACAATATCGCGAGACCTCTCAAACAGCCAGT
>CANTFL010000579.1:0-205521 GCA_947650285.1 Hyaloperonospora brassicae
TTCCTGAGGTGATTCCGAGGGTATGACGATTTCGTCTCTAGGAGTGGTGGACTTGCCCACCAGAAGTTTCCGATCCGTGCCTTGCTGTATAGCCTTGTGCTCACCTTGTGTACCCGTCGGTTGGGCTGGCTTGAGCTCTTCGTAATGGCCCTGGGAGATGTCGATCTCGCTGAGAGGTTGGGTTGAGCGTTCTCTTCCGGTGCGGAAATCTTCACACCACGAACGGGGTTCTGCGATCTTGATCATGAGTCGCGGCGATCTCTATTTGGAGATGTCGCGATCTCGATCTTGAATCACACCGATCTCGATTTGTCTTCGGGATCGGGGTCTTTGCTGTGCGGAAATCTTCACTCAGCAAATAGTAGTCTTGCGTCGATCTTGCGTTGGGATCGGTCCGATCTGGTCTTGGGATCGGCCGATCTTGCCGGAAGTGCGCAATGTGGGTGGATCGGTTCTTGGTTTCGCCAAAATGAAACGTGCCGATCTGCCCTGTAGATCGCTTCGGTCTTGCTCGGTCTTGTCTTGAACGCCTTGTCCAGATCTTCTGACCACTTGAGCCGTCTCGCGATCTTGTGTCCAAAATCCTTTTCCTTTACCGTTGTTTGCTGCTACCCTAGCAGTTTGAGTTGAGTTGAGTTACCTTAACCCCACCTTGGCCAAACAATCCAAGGTGAGTACACGAAACACGGTGCGGCGAAGTCTCTTGATTGACGGGAGGCCAAATATCCTGCCCGGAAGAGAAGTCTGCGACGTGCTTTATATGTAAAAACGGTAACTGTTTTATTAGCTAACCAAATTAATAGCTATCCTATACTTAAGCCTATTCCAAACTGTAGGTCACTTTCCAAACCGATATCACCTTTAAGCTTGACCGCCCCCTTGAATACGTGTCGAAATCTCGTGACCTGTGCTCCAAAGATAGCGCCAATACTCCCGATATCGTACCTAGACACCAAAAAAGGAGCAAATTCCAAAGGCGGTACCAAATACCCAATTTTGGTACCGAAAAGTCCAAAATAGTATCCAAATGCCGAATGTGTCTAAATCCATTTTGCGACGTCAATTCAGCCGGCTTCAACTGGCTTTTTCGGTCTGAACTTTTAGGACATCACTCATGGACCTTCATCAAGCATGTATAATACAATAAAATAGCTGCATCATCGATATATCCATAATCAGCAGGGAACATGACCGATCTGATGCCCAATTCGAGATCGTTGAGGATCGACACAGTGCGATCCGGCCCTATATGTTCTTCCGTTCGTTGTGCATGGTCCGATACCATCCTCAATGGTTTAGCCGCACAATGGGACCATCCGCAGTTCTCACAACGGTCCCACGGACCTCCGCGAACATCCACACTTCCAGATCGGGCTATACTTAACCTAAATCAGTACTCCCATTGGAGATCGGTGATGTGTATCTTCGATCACCCGGATGCTACAACTTTGTCACAGAGTCACGTCGCATCTCTTGGGCTTAGAATTACCTTTCTCAGTTTAGATCGGTCTTCTGGTTCAATCTAGTCCCTCGTCCCAGATCGCACCGTGGAAATCATCGATGTCTGCGACTCGTCCCAGATTGTTCCAAGAAAATCACCCCTTTCTGCGCCTCGTCTCAGACCGTTCCAAGTCCATCCTTCGTCCGACCGTTGGATCGGTCCGTCGATCTCCGTGGGAACACCATCCGCCTCTCATTGGATCGCCAGATCACTTGGTGCCATTTTTCAACAGTACGTGGCGCCTCAATTAGATGGCCACCGATCCATATCATAAATTTTAATTCATGACTTTGCCATAGATACACAAGGTGAGCACAAGGTTGTACAGCAAGGCACGGATCTGAGTACCCCCTCAGTGAGTCGGCAAGTCTGGGCAAGTGGAAGATCGACACTCACACAAGCGAGTATGTGAGATCTACTTCACCATATACCGGTCCTGGCTACCTGAATTGTCGTGGTTCGGCCATTCATAGATCGACGAGATCGTATGTAGCTTTCTGACGAAGCTGCTGGTAAGTGTCTGACCCCACCGATATCATCTCCACATCCGGCATGTCGTAGTTTCTTCGCAAAGGTGAGATAAAAGTACGGCGATCCGGGTGGTGGCTGGGCTGTCGGTTTATCCGTTGGGCTGTCGTTCATCCGCCTCGTACTTCTTCATCGCTGTATTAAAAAACGACTTAGATCGTCCTCTTTTTAATCTTCTAAACCGTCGGTGTACCGGTCGATCTTGGTTGTATGTCGATCTTGGCCTGTCCTTGAAAAGCGTCGATCCTGGCCTTGCCGATCTGGTCGTTCAGCAGAAACAATCCTCCCGATGGTCCCATAGACATCCGACGAACGCTGATGGACCAATCTGAATCGATCTCAGAGTCAGCTGAGGCGTAATAAGTCGATCCTGAGGGGTGTTCTTGAGGTGAATCCGAGAGTATGGCGATCTCGTCTCTAGGAGTAGTTGTCTTGGCCAGCAGAAGTATCATGACCTGCTCGAAATCACTTACTGCGTTCTTCAACTGTTCCAAGCTGCATCGCATCAGATCATCTCCCTCAAAAACATTAAAGCAGAAACCCGTGTTGGATAACATCCGCAAAGTCGAAGCAATCGCGTCGAGTTTGCTAGCCATATGCGGCAGGATCGAGATCGGCTTTCCAGAGGACCGATCAACTTGGGCAGTAATATCTTAACCACTTGGTCTGTTATGAGTAGTGTCTTTAAGTGACTATAATATCACTGCCATTTCGCACGCTCCCACACCTCGTTCGCCGTTTCATTCTATATGAGCGCAGTATTTACTGGGTCATATTCTGTCTTTAGAATCTCGGTCTTGTCCAGTTCTCAATCGAGATCCCTCTTTGACTCCGACCTTCGATTTCACGGTCTTGTCGATCTGCGATCTTTGTCTTCCGATCTCAGCGTTCTCATCTTGGCTCGTCCCGGTGTGGCAGACTTCGTAATCGTCTTCCTCGGCTTGAGGTCGGGTGATCTGTCGACAAGGAAATAGCGTTTGGGTTCGCCGGTTCGGTTTTCACCATTAAATTTTAATTAAGCTAACCGCTCTTTGCAGAGCGAGATACGGTGGCCCCCGAATGGCCCCTAGGAGGGAATTGAGGTTTATTTTCCAGACCGATCTCTCGGTCTTCCTCTTTTATTTTGTTTTCATGAGAGTTCCTTCCAAAACGCTAATAATACGGGGATCTTGTGCTTGTGCGTGTCTGCGTCGATCCCTCTGTCGCTGAAACTTCAATCCCAGGTTCTTGCTTGATCTTGACATCTTTGCCAGTAAAATCACGGTGAAATCCAGAGACCTCAGAAGATTTGGGCTCGCGGACCATTGTAGTGAAGTCGATCTCACAAATTCGCTTGTGTGAGTGTCGATCTTCCACTTGCCCGGACTTGCCGACTCACGGAGGGGGTACTCCGATCCGTGCCTTGCTGTATAGTCTTGTGCTCACCTTGTGTACCCGTCGGTTGGGCTGGCTTGAGCTCTTCGTAACGGCCTTGGGAGATGTTGATCTCGCTGAGAGGTTGGGTTGAGAGTTCGCTTCCGGTGCGGAAATATTCACACCACGAACAGGGTTCTGCGATCTTGATCTTGAGTCGCGGCGATCTCTATTTGGAGATGTCGCGATCTCGATCTTGAATCACACCGATCTCGATTTGTCTTCGGGATCGGGGTCTTCGCTGTGCGGAAATCTTCACTCAGCAAATAGTAGTCTTGCGTCGATCTTGCGTTGGGATCGGTCCGATCTGGTCTTGGGATCGGCCGATCTTGCCGGAAGTGCGCAATGTGGGTGGATCGGTTCTTGGTTTCGCCAAAATGAAACGTGCCGATCTGCCCTGTAGATCGCTTCGGTCTTGCTCGGTCTTGTCTTGAACGCCTTGTCCAGATCTTCTGACCACTTGAGCCGTCTCGCGATCTTGTGTCCAAAATCCTTTTCCTTTACCGTTGTTTGCTGCTACCCTAGCAGTTTGAGTTGAGTTGAGTTACCTTAACCCCACCTTGGCCAAACAATCCAAGGTGAGTACACAAAACACGGTGCGGCGAAGTCTCTTGACTTGACGGGGAGGCCAAATCATCCTGCCCGAGAAGAGAAGTCTGCGACGTGCTTTATATGTAAAAACGGTAACTGTTTTATTAGCTAACCAAATTAATAGCCATCCTATACTTAAGCCTATTCCAAACTGTAGGTCACTTTCCAAACCGATATCACCTTTAAGCTTGACCGCCCCCTTGAATACGTGTCGAAATCTCGTGACCTGTGCTCCAAAGATAGCGCCAATACTCCCGATATCGTACCTAGACACCAAAAAAGGAGCAAATTCCAAAGGCGGTACCAAATACCCAATTTTGGTACCGAAAAGTCCAAAATAGTATCCAAATGCCGAATGTGTCTAAATCCATTTTGCGACGTCAATTCAGCCGGCTTCAACTGGCTTTTTCGGTCTGAACTTTTAGGACATCACTCATGGACCTTCATCAAGCATGTCTAATCACAATACAAATAGCTGCATCATCGATATATCCATAATCAGCAGGGAACATGACCGATCTGATGCCCAATTCGAGATCGTTGAGGATCGACATAGTGCGATCCGGCCATATATGTTCTTCCGTTCATTGTGCATACTCCGATACCATCCTCAATGGTTTATCCGCTCAATGGGACCATCCACAGTTCTCACAACGGTCCCACGGACTTCCACAATCATCCACACTTCCAGATCGGGCCATAATTAACCTAAATCAGTACTCCCTCTGGGAGACCGGTAAGGAGTATCACCGATCTGCAGGATGTTACACCTTCGTCACAGAGTCATATCACATCACCTGGTCCCACATCCTTGTCCCAGATCCTTTACCCAGATCGCCTCCTGGAAATCGTTCTATTTGTCGGCTTGTCCCAGATCGCTCCGTCTCAGGTCGATCCGTATCCATCAGTCTTGGTGACAGTTGGGCCAGATCGCCGATTCCCGTTGAGATCGGTTTCCATCTCCTCATTGGATCACCACGTACCATGGACCTCGTTTTCCACCAGTAAGTGACACCTTGACTGGGTGGCCACCGATCCACGTCCCATCATTTTATTAGTGACTTTACCACAACCGCCCCCTGTACTGAAGTCCGTTTGGGCAGCAATCGGCTTCAGTCCATTCACTCCTAAACTTTGTTCCAAGCACTCAAGTCCATCCCATGACCTCCTCGACGCGTCTCCCCACTTCGCGAGTACCCTCGGAGTGTTCTACCGCACTTTTGTCGCCGGATCGCGATCTGTCCCCAGATCGGCCAATCTAGAGCAGCATATTCCAATAGTGCCAGATCGGCCGGAGTCCCCAGGTCATTTTAGTTCCGGCCGGATCGCTATCCATCGTCATGGGATTGCCAGACCGCCCGCCTGAGCCGATCAAGCTTCCCGCATCTCCGGCTACTTGGGTGCGTTTGGATCCGATCTCCTGTCCACTGGCGAGTCTCGTGGAGGGTCTGCTCCGACTGCGAGCATTTCCGGCCACATTCCAACGGTTTCTACCAGCGACGTCCGTCTTAAGTTGGCTACGATATCTTATTTATGGGATCGAGAGGCTACCTTCTGCAGCCAAGCCGATACAATTCATGCGCTTCATTAGTCATCCCGAGATGCGGTCGCCCGGGGGGATCGCTTGCAAGACGAGATTGATTCTATAAACAGATCGACCGCCAGTTTTGTCTTTTCCGTCCAGCGTCGATATGATATGATGTAAGGCCGCTACGTCAACGCAATACATTATCTGAGCGACTGCAAGCGAGCTCTGCGGACACATCGAGATCAATCTGCGCAGATTCTTCGGCTACGCGCTCTGTTACGTGCCAGCGATGAGGATAAGGGCAGTTTGAAAAGACAGGTGAAAACTTTGCAAGACCAAGTCCGTTCTCTCCAAGTCAAACTCAATTTTCTCCGACAGCAGCGTGAACAACTGACCTCCGACAGGTCTTTCCTTCACATAGACGTTTTGCATCCGAAGAAGGAATTGGATCGGTCTCAGGTGGAGATCGCAGTGGGCCTGGTGTCGATCAGCGATCTCATTCAACAAGTGAATAGTTTATCTCCTTTTGAAAGGTCAGTTGGCACTTTCGAAGATGGAGAACGCCAACCTCCGCCGTCAGCTTGCTGAACACCTCAAGGTGTACGACCAGCTACAGGTGGCGGAACAGGATCGGGATCGGGCTATAGCGAAACACCAGACTCTCCTTCACACAGTCAATAGTGCCATACTCGGGTCCCTTTCGTCTGCGTTGTCCGCTCGGTCGAGACCCAGGAGTGCCTCTCGCGCCAGATTGCCCCCTGCTTCCGGTATTCGGGGATCGAGGTCACTTGCAAACAAATCCAGATCGAGATCGCCTATCCCGCCTGCCAAGCGTCGACGTGTCCATCTACAGTCATAGTACAAGGTTTTTTTCACCACCCGTTCGGGCTCCCGGCTATAGTTGTTGAACACTTCAACACCTTCCAAGAAACTCCCTAGATCGGCCCCACCAGAGCAATCACCCAATTTTTCTTCTTCTCCGCCTTCGTCCGCGGATTTTGGAATAAATAGGAAAGTGGGGAGCTGACAGAGTCGTGCTCTAGCTCGGATGATTGGACTCGGTCTGTGATGTCCCAATCCAGATCGGCTGCTCGTCGACGTACGAGATTGGACGATCAATACGCAAATCCAGACTCCTCGGCGGACACCCCAACAAATTCCGCTTCGTCCGTGACAACTGTTCCCGGCCAAGAACCGTCACGTCCGCCTCCATTGACCGAGCCGGAGCCTCATTATCTCTCGTTTTCGACGGCTCCGGTTGCGACTACCCCCGTGATCAGCCTTCAGGATGATGGTGGTGATGCTGGAGATGCGGATTTGTCGTTGCCGGAAGAGGCACCCAGTGAGATCGGCTCTGCTACTTCGCCCCGTGAATTTACTGCACGCCCGTCCATCTGTCTGTACGATAGCGACAACAGCATCACCATTCCGGTACGCCCAGTGGATAACTGAGTCCTCGCGGCTGCCGACTTTGACGATCTCCCACCACTTCAGCAACCACGGGATCGTTGGATTACCAACTATATGGCACCTTCCCGCTGGGTGGCTTCTGAGATCACTCCTTGGTCGGTCTCGTGGATCGCGATGGTTTGCGTGAGGACGATGTCGATCGAGTTGTTGTTCCACCACTACTCCAAGCCCAGAAATTTCTTATATTCCCCTCCAACTTTCACAGACGGGCTCCACCTACGGGGACTTAAGCGTCTGGGCTAATCTCGCGGCAACACATTGCGGCTCTATACGCCCGATCTACCTGGGACGACATCGTGATTCCCGTGAACCCGATCTCGTTTTCCCTGACCTGGTGGTATCGGAATATGTGCACTTGTTATTTGGAATTGGAGTCCAGTCGATGCCAAGCGCTGTGGGAATCTACCCACGATTTTCCCATCTCTTCGGCTCAACGTCGATCTGATCGGTTCCTGCTAACATTTTGGCGTCATCGTAAACAGAGTCGATGTCGTTTTGGAGCGCGTTGAAAGAATTTCCCGAAGATGATACTCTGCGGCATGATCGACGGCTACTGCGATCTGGTATCTTGCTCGATCCATCTTTTTGCATTACCCGCGCATGCATGATAAAGGGAGTTTGATATCCCGGATCGGGGCATACTGCTGACCCAGCCGACCTGATAGAGGCTTTAAACATGGCCGACCAAGAGGATCCTTGGCGCAACCAGTTCCGCGTCGCCCCTGGGGACCATACGGGATCGCAAATTCCTCGTCTCCAGAACAAGTTTAAGCCTGCTACATCGTCTGTACTCCAGATCGGTGTTCGAGATCGATCATCTTTCTTGATTGTTTACATCGTTAATCGTTTTCTTCAATAATTACTCATTTTATAGCTCCCACAATCACTAGTCTGTCTCTGTCCACATCGTTCGGTAAGGTAATTCATTGGACTGCTTCCATACTCACTCACACACACACCTCCTTCTTCCAGCATATACTGCCCCCAAGCACATCTTGCAACCCGCCCTTCAGCCTGTGCTACAGTCTAGCACACCTTGTTTCAACCGTTAAATTTCGTCCGACTGACTTTCATGTGATTGCATCATTCCGAGACGGTTCCTACTCACCCGATCCCGTTCGAACTTATGCAAGATCGCTCCACAACTCAGATCGGCCTCACCCAACCAACACAGGTCGGGATATCCTTTCCACTTCACCAGAAACTGTCGGTGTTCTCGCCTACAACGGGTTTATCGACCAGATCGCACGTCCAATATTTCTTCTACTTCGTATTTTCCCTCTTCAAGATCGTTTTCTCAACTGTCCTCTGGTAGCAGAGATTCATCAAAATCCAAGCGATCTGCTTCATCTATTGTCAGCTCATGCTTCAGCCGTGCAGGGAACGTCTTTACCTTCTTCAGCTTCGATAGATGTACAATCGGAAATAGTCGATATGCGGTTCCGGCGATCTTCAATTTCACCGCGTGATCTCCGCAAATATCCGCAACTCGGAATGGGCCATGCCACATATGCACTAACTTCTTCGCGTATCCTTCCTTTACTCGATCTTAGTATATCCATACTTGTGTACCCACTTCGATCTCGTGTTGCCCCAAATCTTCATTGTGCCGACCTTCTCTCTCCTGGATCGCGACTCGTAAGTTATCGTTCACTGCAGATCGAGCTCGTTGGTATTGCCTTTGGATATTGTATCTCCACCTCTTCGGATCGCGATCTCTCGTTCTCGTGTTCCCCACAAATAACGTAGCTTCCAACGTCGATCGTGGTACCCACCCATGAATCAGAAAAAATGGGGTATCCCCCCGGATCCGATCTTGTACAGTGTTAGTTGCGAATGTGAGCCGCTCAGCATACTCATCCCAGTCTCGTTGATCAACATCATCCACGTACATCTTGAGCGCTCTCGTCAGTGTTTGCACTATTCGTTCGGCCGTTCCATTTGGGTGTGGTCTATAGGCCATGGTAGTACGCTGCTTTTCCCCTACGATCTGGCTGAAAGCTCGGATGAAATCGGACATAAATCCCGGTTCCCGATCGTGCCTGATAAACTCGCTAGCTCCAAAACGTCGGAACACGCATTCTTCGTAATTCTCCGCAATCGTCTGTGCTATCCGTGACGAGCTAGCTTTTGCGATCACATACCCCGAGAAAAGATCTACCCAAATGAGCAGCTCAGTGTTCCCTTTGAAAGACTTAGGCAACGACGGGATTTGATCCATTGCGATGATCTGGAATGGATAGGTTGTTTGTAAATTACCAGGTGATCTCCCATGGATCATCGGACATCCCTTTCCGGTCTCACAATCGGTACACTCGCCTACATATCGTTGCACACTCCGGTACAGCCTTCTCCAAGGATATTGCGACCTGATCTTCCGGTACGTCCTGCCAATACCTTGGTGGCCTCCCTCCAGACTTGCGTAGTAACGGTGCAAAAAGCCCTGTTGCAACGCCTCTGGGATCACTAGACGCATCAAACCATCGCGATCTTCTGACTCTCTTTTCGCCATGGGGCAGAAGAAAAGCAGCATGTTCTCGTCGATATCGTACTCTGGCGCTATCTTTCCCACACCTTCACTTTTTAGCGTCCAGACTTGATATATCGCCGTTCAGATAACTCTTGAGGTTGAAGATCCAACGCTCTTCATCCTTAGCTTGGCCAATTCGTCGAGTTCTAATCCTCTGTACTATCTACTACTCTATCACTTCGGGCTGATGGCGTATCCTCTCGGCCGGTCTCGTGACCGCAGCTAAACGAGCAAGCTGTCCATCCTGCTTGGGCTTCAACAATTCATCGAGACGGTTCACACTAATCATATTTTGTCGATATTCTTCAGCTACCACCGTTCTTCCGTTTCGTTCTGCAATGCTGTGCTGGCGAGTCAATTCGCGCTTTGTTTTCATTATCGCTTCATGTGTTGTAACTCATGATTCGGCCACGATCGCAATTTGTCTAACTCTTTGTGCCTCAACATTTGAAGGCCCGGTGCCTTTCAGTCAATCTCGCCGCGAATCTGTCGGATCACCAAATTGGAGTCTCTACAAAGAATTACTCGACCCCTGTCCAGATCGTCAGGTAATTTGAAGCATTAAGCAAGCCATTATACTGAGCTTCATTCACGGTGAGGTCGAGAGTGTATCTGGAATCTGCCGCCACGATCGTCCACTCAGGGAACCTCCATATCACAGCGCTGTACGAACCTCCTTTCTTCTTTATCCTTTCCTTTTCATTGAAGCTGTCCACCAGCAACTTCTCATCCACTTCCACCGTGGGTGGTGGCATTGATATCTGGAGACAACAGTCCTTTCGCGGGGTTATTGCGATCAGCATCTCTTCCACCTCTTTTCTCATGGAGTGATGCTCGCTGCTAACATACCCAAGATCTATTCCTCTCCTCTCTCGCATATCTTTACCTCCATAGTCGAGTTCTACAGCAAAGCAGCCCACCGCACTAATCTCCTATTAAGTCCTCGAGGTTGCATCAACCACAATAACGTGGAATGTCGGGTCAGCACAGTGATCTCCCGTGAAGGTAGTGTGGTAAACACACATCCAAAACACGAAGTTACGCCAGTACGTCCTTCTCCACCGTCCCGTAGTTAAGTTCATTTGGCTTCAAAGTACGGCTAGTAAACGTCACCGGATGATACACGCCATCATACTCCTGTATCAGGGCCGCTGAGACAGCCCACTTACTAGCATAAACAACGATTACGGGAGGACGATCCGGGTCGAAGTGTTTAAGCATGGGAGCTGTAGATATCTTAGCTTTAAGCATCGTGAACGCAACCTTAGCCTCCTTCCATCGCTTTTCGTTCTACCATTCGTCTCCTGCTGCGAGCTGAGATCGGCCTATATCGAAGAAATCCGATTCCCTTATCTCATATAACACAGCGGCGTACACTGCGAAATCCTCAACGAAACGGCGGTAATAATTCAGGCTTCCGAGAAAAGATTGCATAGCTCGCAGCGTGTTAGGAAACGGGATGTTGATCAACGACTCTAAGTTCTTGGTCTGAGCCTCCAGACCATCCATCGACACTCGATGTACCAAGTATTCGACCTTACGGCACCCCCAAAAACTCTTCGTGAGACTGATAGACAGGTTCTACTTATCACATGCTTCTAGCAGTCGTTCCACTTTCGCGTACAAATATTTCCATGATGTGGCAAGTATGAGAATATCGTCAATATAAGATCGGTGTCCTAGTATAGAAAGCCGTTGATCTGTCTCAGGTTCTCCATCTTTGAACACGTCGATCGGGCCATCTGACGCTGATCTCTGGCCGATCTTGAGATATCCATACAGCGCATTGTCCAACAGACGTTGGAGATCTGAGGTGCGTTCTTAAGCCCAAAAGGCATTCGGAGCCACTCGAAAAGACCAAACGGCGTGACAAACGCTGAGATCAGTTTTGCTCGTTCGGTCATTTCCACGACCCAGAATCAGCTGGCCATGTCTAATGAACAGCATCATAGGGCTTTATCCAAATCCTCCAGCAGATCGCTGATCAACGGCATGGGGTAAACCATCAGGTGTGTCAGCTGGTTCGCACTTCGATAATCGATACAGAGACGAATATCCACTCCAATCTTCTTGATGATCACCACTATCGGAGACGCCCAAGGTGACGTGGATAGCTGAACGATCTTGGCCGCTAACAGACATTTGATGAGGTCCGACAGCTTCTCCTGATATTTGACCGCGACCGGACGAACTCTTTGCGCTATCGGTGCGGCTCCACCGACATCGATATCACAGATCGCGCCTCGTCCCGCTAGTGGTAGAGCGTTGCCCTTCCCCATAAGAAGGTAACGAATCTTCCATATCCGCGATCTGAGTCTTTGTTGATATGCGGTGAGAGATACATCCGGATCGCCGATTTGAATGTCGTCAATTTTAACTTCTTCCATAGCGGTAGACATCTCCGGTAACACCGCCAGGTATTGCTCGATGTCCTCGGTAAGCAAATCTCCACAGTCGTGATAGTCGACTGGTGATTCTGCGGTGTCGGCTTCGTCGATCTTGGACGACTCTTTCTCTTCAGGTTCTTGTGCTCCCTCGGGCCGATCTGATCCTGATCTGTTGTCTGCATGATTTACGTCCAACGAAAGCTGTTTGTTGTCTTGCTCTCCTTTTTCGGTCCCGCGATCCCGTCTCATCGCGATCTCGATTTTGATCCCAGGATCGTTATCCCTCGACGATAGATTTGTTTCATCGGGTGGATTCGATCTGGAAACGTTGACCGTACCATCCTTTGCAGCCACAGTATCCGCATGTGGCAATTCGTCGTCGCCGACTTGCTGCGTTACCATGGATACTACTGGAGGTGGATCCTTTAGCACATCGGACGGACGTTTCATGATGTATCTGGGCGTGGCGTACGTAGGGCGACCTACCAATGGTCTGATCTGTTTTTTTAGGAGTCCATTCACTCGATCCGTCGTAGCCTTATATGCCAGAGTCTGCCACTCTTTGTACTTTCCCGATCCGACCGTCACGAAGCCTTGAGTCCGTGGTACCATATCGCCTTCCGTCCACAAGCCTAGTATAGTGTGGGTGGGCAGTATGATCTTACGGTCGCCAATGTTGGTCATCTGCAGGTATATCGTCTTACCCAACCCCGAGATCACCGTGGGTACCCAGTCTGGTCCTCTAGCGATCCACAACTCCATCTTAGCCCCACCTATCGTGATCTTTACTTCTCTTGACTCTCCGACCGGGATCACTACATGTTGGTCCTTCGCCGTTACGTAATGTATCTTCGATCCGTACGCGATACGACGTCCTGCGAGATGAATACGGATTTCTTCTGGTAGGTATAGCGCGCCATCAGCTAGATCGAGCCGCACTCCGACAGGTATCATAACGTCCATCACCAGAATCGCTTCCTGTCCTTCTAGATCGCCTACCCACACATTAAAGTAATATACCAGCGATCCCGCTAAGGTAACCTTGATCTTGGTATGTCTCATCGTCATATATGGAGTTTCTCCGATCCCGATACATTCTTGTCGTTGACTTTCGTCAATGTGACAACCGATCGTACGATCTAAGGTTCAGTCAAATATCGACACTTCAGCACCGGAATTAAAGAACAGAGTCGCTTCCACGTTGTTGATCTTGCCAACAGCTTTCGCCTGTTTGAACCACTTCCCGCGGAGATTAATGTTTCCAATATCCGCAAGATTACCCATAAGCGAGATCAATTTCCTTAGTTGGTTCGGATCTCGAGTACTCGTCGATCCTCTTCAGACTGGAGACGGAAGAAACACGTTTTGACTTCGAACGAGATATATTTGTTTCCATATCTGCATTCTGCTTACTCTCGCGATCTTTCTTCTTTTTTTCCACGTGTGCAATAATACAGAGCCCAGAACGCTCGGCTCCTACTGGATTTGAACCTGGCGAGAGTCCTAGTTTAACATCTTCTCGGCCTTCTCTGGCAGCATCCCCGCATGCTTGTTTGGGACGTACCACTGGCGGATCATGTTGTACAACTCCTATATGGGACACTTCCCCGGGTAATGCATCTCACCGCAGTCACGACACACGAAAAAACAATTGTCGTAGGGGTGTCCTTTTTTTCCACACTTCTGACAAGTGAGCCTCTTCCGGCAACCGAGATATCCGTGCTTGGGAGATCCGCAATGGGTACACGGCTTCGATGACATATTGCGACCTTGGTAGTCCCGACGACTATTCGAATCGACCGATCTCATATTCGCTGAAGCGTTGCAAGATAGTGTACGCCGATCCGTAGTGGCAGCCATATGGATCGATCTCAATCGATCTTCCGCATCCGATCCGTTGGCGTCCGATTCTGAATCACTGCTGATATCCTCGGTACGGACCATACTCACCGCACGTGCAGGCTTCGAAAGTGCTGAACCAGTCGTCCCCTTTTGTCTGAACTTGGACGATCCCATCATCACTTTTCCTTGACGCGATCTCCCTTGCTGGTATCCATGCAATGTCTCCTGCATGCCATCCGCATCTACTACATTCAGCAGTAGAACCTATTCAGAGAGATCGGGATCGTACAAGGTGTCAATGAAATGGTTGACGTGTTCCTTGCGTGCATCTGGCGCTCCATCCATCACCGGTACCTTCGCCAACATTCCCATCACGTTGAGCAGATGCAAGTACTGCAGAGGGTTTTCTTCCGACCACTTCTTCGTGTGGTAATATTGCCGGCTCGCTGACATCCCGTGTCCCGCATTAACAAAGAGGAAACTGTTGATCATTTCTTTCCAATTTAAGTTCGTCGATCTGCGCAGCTGTTGGTACCAGTAGCGGGCTGGGCATACCAGGAGATCGCCGAACACCAGACGTCTCTCTTCGTCCGATGCTTGGTCCCGGAGGAACGCTGATTTATTTTTCTGATCCAGGTCTGACTTTGCCTACTTCTCGATCCGTTCTCGAGAACTCTTTCAGCTCGGAGATCGCTGAGGTTCTGATCCTTTGAATGACGGAGTTGGTCCCGTTAGTCACACCGGACGCGGCAACTTGAGATCGACTTGGCTCGGCCATCCATAGATCGTCCGGATCATATTCTGCCCCCTTCTGGATCTGATCGTAAGTGCTGGACTCCACCGATTCCATATCCTTATCCGGCTTGTCATAGATCTCTTGCGAGGGTTGGGTATAAGTACGGCGATCTGGATCACGGCTCGGCTGTCTGTTCACTCGTCTGGCTACACGTTGTTCTGCTTCGTGTTTCTTCATCGCCATATTGAAATATCGACTTAGATCATTCTCTTCCTGATCTCCCAACCTCATAGGTGCACCGGTCGGCCGTGTTGGTACGTCGATCTTGGTTTGCTCTTTCAAGGCTTCGATCTTGGCCTTGCCGATCCGGTCCTGTAGGAACGATCCTCCTGACGGTCCTATAGACATCCGGCGGATGCTGATGGATTCGTCTGACTCGCTCTCAGAGTCATCTGAGGCATAGTGGGGAGATCCTGTCAGGTGCTCACGTAGTGGGTCCGATCGTATAGCGACCTTGTCTTTAAGCTTAGTGGCCTCGCCCACCATAAGTGTCATGATCCCCACGAAATTGCTCCTTGCGTCCTCCAACTGTTTCAAGCTGCAGGTCAGCAGTTCATCTTCATCAAAATTCAGAAGGCCGACGTGACAACAGACGTGATGGTCACCGTTTCGATCATTAAGAGTGACATGAAGAACGCCGACTCGTCAGCAGAGACAGACAACCGCGGCGCGAAGGACGAACAGGGCGATACGAGTACGATGGGTCCGTCGTATTACCCTCGCATCGGCAACTACGGACGATCTGCGGGCTGGAGTCGATGTATTGAGGCTTAATCAATACGCTGATAATTACGAGTCGAAAGAGGATGTTAGCGATGAAAGCGACTACGACTACACATTCGAATACGAGTCGGACTCTGATGCCGATTACATGGAGGTGGACAGAGAAGTGAACAGAGTGGCGTTACCTGCAGAACGCGGTTAGCGACCACGACCTGGTCCTAATAAAATGGGTCAAGCAGACATACCGGCTGAGCATGAGGTACGACCTGACCCACGTGACCAATCCAACTAGCGTCATCGGCCAGACCACTCGAGAGAACGCCGACCATGGGGTCCCTGTGGAGCGTGTGGTGCAGCAGGCCACGACGCTCACTTTTGCAGGCGCCGTTGCAAATTCTGCAAACATGTGCACGACGTTGGAATATGCGACCTGCTGACCGAGTTCGAACGACTCATTAAGTTCGTCAAGTCATCGATCGATCGAACAACTGTGCCCGAAAAACTTCAACACATCTATTAGCCAGGCCATTTAAACTAGAAGGCTTGCCGACTTTGACTGGGTCGGGAAACGACGGGCTGCCTCAGTCAGTGGAACCAGCAGTCGACGCGAACTACGTGTTTGGTTTTTTTGGAGACACAAGAAGGCCCGGCAATGAAGCGTGTAGAAGGTTGGGGGGTGTAAGTGATGGGAAAGGGGGGTGGACGCATCACCCAACTCTCGGCGACAGATGGAATTGGATTAGCCACTGAAGCTGCTACAAGGGGAGCGACTAGGATGGCGGTCGTCAAGGAAGTTTGATCGGAGAATGAGAATTAGAGCTTTTGTGATGGGGGCAGTGAGTGATCAACGGACTTAGATCCTTCTGGACACAGGAGCAAACATCTCAGCGATAAGCGAATCGTTTGCACGAAAGCTTAAGCTCAGAGGTCGAAAGAGTACGGACAAGCAGATCGACGTACAAGGGATAAGGGAGTCAAAAGTAGTCACGACGTCACGGTTTACGGTCACGATAACACTCGGGCGGAAGGTGCTATATGAATTCGAAGTATGGATCATGCCACATCACGCGGAAGTAGACCTTATACTCGGAACAGACTTCATGATACCAGCTGGAGTCCGTCTAGATCTCTTCAATTCGACAGCAAAATTACCCGATGAACTAGTTGTGCCACTCCTTAAGTCCGCGAAAGAAGTCGACGGGCAGGAGTGGGGGAGAGACGTCACAGGGGGACCCAGAGATACCATGAATATCGTTCAACGAGGGTCTGAGGTGTTCAAGCTGCAATGTCAACAACCAATTGGATCCACGCACGAGCTGTGGGTTCGTCGACTACCCGCACTACAACCCACAATCATACATAACAGGAAAGGGAAAGCGACGACGGTCAGATTAACCAATCTCGCATCACGGGTTATGACATGCCCAGCACATTTCCCGATCGTAGTGTGGATGCCTCACGGCACGTTACCACGAGATGTAGGATACGTGCGCGTGAATTCGTCGAAGTACAGAGATTGGCAAGTGCTAGCGTACGAACATGTCTTAGACAAAGAATTGATGCAGAAAGAGAAAGGTTAGTATGAGGAATGGTTGTCCCGACAACCACCAGCTGTGGAACGGCCAACCTATACTCTACCGCGTGCAATCCTTCGTCGGGATGAAGCTACAATGGATACGAAGTGCACGATCAACAAGGAAGAACAAAACTGGGAGGTTGCAGGAAGCGTAAGACGACAAGCTCAAGGTGCTCCCACAAAACTGACGGGGAGTGAGCCGAACAGGAGTAATGGCCAGCCCGCTAACCATCATCCAGAACCGGCCAAGAATGTCACGAATCGCGACGGAAGCATCAACAAGGCTACGTGCCACTCGGCAGCAAACAGAGCGGCGTACACGACGTTGGAAGAGGAGACGTTGTTACTCAATGAATTTCTTCGCCGTTTCGATGACAAGTTGTGTGAGACAGGTACAACATTAGATCAAGCTATTGAATCATCTACATCACCCTTATCGTAACGTACTAGGGAGAATAACCCTGTCGACGAACTGGACGATCTGTTCTTGTGTGTCCTGGAAGAGTCGAGTATGGATCTACTTGAGAAGGAGCCATCTACTGCGCCGTTGGACCGATTTGCTTTCGAGCATGATTTCAGCGAAGACACTGTGGTGAATTACGCTCGCAAACTTACCCTTCTGCCGAACCTCACGGAGCTGAAACAAACAAAGTTGGACTACGATGGAAAGAATGTTATATCATCAGCTCATGATGAGGATTAACAGGCCAAGTTGATCGACGTATTGAAGAAACATGAACAGATCATGATCTCGAGTGGGAATATAGTACAACCTCTAGCGTTCGGAGTTGTCTTGCGAAATCGACGTAAACGAACACGATCCTATTCAACAACGGGCTCGACGCGTACCACTACGACATCTGACAAAACTGTACGTGTGACTGGAAGGATTATTGACGGCAGGACCCATTGCGTTCTCACAGAGTCCGTGGGCCTCGCCGATCGTAATTGTCCCCACGAAGTATGGCGTGGACGTATCATTGTGTATTGACTACAAGATGGTTAATGCGGTGACGGTAGACATGGAATACGCAATGCCTTTAGTGGAAGATCTGCTGACGGATTTAGAAGGCTATCAAAGGTTTTTCTCTCTTGACGCTGCTAGTGGGTTCTAAGGAATCATAATGACTGATACACTGAGACATATATCTGATTTTGTGTGCTCTCTAGGGCACTTTGAATGGTTGCAGATGTCATTTAGATTAAAAATCACCCGAATGATCTATCAGCGACTAATTGACAATGCCTTAAGGGGCTACGTTCAGCCTAAGGGAGTATGGAGTAAGTTCTCGGAGAAAGTGCTGAATGTGGAGAAAAAAGCAGCGAATAGACAGACGATGGTATCATTATAATACCATCATGAGTTCGACCCACACACACACCGTCACTAAGTTTGAACCAGATTGCTACATCAACACAGGGCCCACGCACGACAACGAATGGTCAATGACCCTGAGAACGAATAATTCTAAACAGGAAAACCCGACGAATCTACAATTTTATTGGTGTTCAAACGTCGATCGTTCGTCGATGATATTTGTTTTGGTGGACGGAGTTTTGATGACCGCTTAGCAACACTCAATCAGTTGTTAGAAAGATTTACTGAGTGTCGAATAAGGGTGAGTTTTACTACGAGCATCTTGTTCAACCGCGAGTTGACTTCCCCTTCTATAAATGAAACGCGCAAGGAATCGCAGCTGATCCAGGGAAGCTGGCAGCTATCGCTGAGATACCCTTTCCGACGTCAAGGAAAGGAATACAAGCATTCTTACGAGCTCTCAACTACTACAGTCGGTTCAATCAGAATATAGCTTTCTATGGGGCGGTCAACTACCAACTGAAGGAGGACGATTTCCTGGGGTCACCCACTCTGGCTACAGCTCGTAAATGGCGATGCCACGAGAATCGGTAACGATCTAGCTGGATCGAGATGACTGGGGAAATCAGGACGATCTAGAACGGCAGGAACACGTTCCCCTTGATCGGGCGATCTGGGCAACGGAGGCGATCCGGCCGGACCAAATTGTCGTGAGGACCTAGGCCGATCCGAAAATGTGGGAGCATGCTCCCCGTGATCTGATGATCCGGACGGACGATTGCTATCCGGAGACAGAACCGCAGTGATGTTGTCCGAGAGGGCCCGCGAAGTGTGGAGACGCGTCGGGGAGGTCATGGGATGGACTTGAGTGCTTGGAACGAAGTTGATTAATGACTGGACTGAAGCCGATTGCTGCCCAAACGGACTTCAGTACAGAAGGAGGTTGTAATAAGGTCACTAATCAAATGATGGGACGTGGATCGGTGACCACCCACATAAAGTGTCACTTACTGGTGGAAAATGAGACCATGGGACCTGGCGATCCAATAAGGGATGGGAGGAGATCCCAACGGAGAAAGACGGTCTGATCCAACTATCGTCAGATTGATGGGTATGGAACGATCTGAGACGGGGCACGGAAAGGGATTATTTCCACGCTACGATCTGGGACAAGGAATGATTTCAACGGTGCGATCTGAGACAAGGGACTGGATTGCTTCAAACGACCGATCTATAGCACAATCATTCTGAAAAAGGTGCATCGAGGACCAGGCGATGTGAGGTGACTCAATGACAAAGGTGCCGAAATCCAGCTGATCGGTGACACTTTGTACCGATCTCCCGAAATGAGTACTGATTTAGGTTAATCATGGGCCGATCTGGAAGTATGGATGTTTGTATGAGCCCGTGGGACCGTTGTAAAAACTACGGATGGTCCCATTGAGCATATAAACTCGTGAGGATGGTGTCGGAGTATGCTCAATGGACGAAAGAACATATATGAACGGATCGCACTGCTTCTATCTTCAACAATTTCGAATTGGACCTTAAATCGGTCATGTTCCCTGCTGACATTGGATATATCGTCGATGGAGATGTTGAATCGTAATTAAGATACTTAATGAAGGACCATGCGAAATTTCCGACAAGTTTTGACAGGAAAAGCCAGTGGAAGCCGGTTGAATTGACGTCGCAAAATGGATTTAGACACATTCGGCATTTTGGATACTATATTGGACTTTTCGGTACCGTATTTGGAATTTGGTCCCTTTTGAGTGCCTAGGTACGATATCGGGAGTATTGGCGCTATCTTTGGAGTACAGGTCACAAAATTTCGGCACGTGTTCAAGGGGGCGGTCAAGCTTAAAGGTAATATCAACTTGGAGAGTGACCTACGGTTGGGAATAGGCTTAAGGATAGGTTGGCTATTAATTTGGTTGGCTAATAAACATACTTGAACTCTACTTCTTCTACTCACGACGCACGTTCGCCTCCCCTCTTCTCCGGGCAAGATTGATTTGGCTTCCCCGGCGGGTCAAGGCGCGCGTGTTACAAGGACACAGAAGACCGATCTTGGATTGTTGGCCAAGATCGAGAAGAGCGATCTCGGGATATTTGGCCCGGATCGATCAAGTACTCACACTCAACTCAATGGCTAGGGTAGCAGCAACATCAGGAAAAGGAAAAGGACATTGGTTACAAGATCGCGAGGCAGCTCAAGTGGTCAGAAGATCTGGACAAGGAGTTCAAGACAATACCGAGCAAAACCGAAGCGATCTACAGGGCAGATCGGCACGTTTCATTTTGGCGAAACCAAGCGACCGATCCGCCCACATTGCGCACTTCCGGCAAGATCGGCCGATCCCGAGACTAGATCGGACCGATCCCAACGCAAGATCGACGCAAGAATACCATTTGCTGAGTGAAGATTTCCGCACAGCAAAGACCCCGATTCCGAAGACGAATCGAGATCGGTGTGATTCAAGATCGAGATCGCGACATCTCCAAATAGAGATCGCCGCGCCTCTAAATCAAGATCGCAGAACCCCGTTCGTGGTGTGAAGATTTCCGCACCGGAAGCGAACTCTCAACCCAACCTCTCAGCGATATTGACATCTCCCAAGGCCGTTTAGAAGATCTCAAGCCAGCCCAACCGACGGGTACACAAGGTAAGCACAAGACTATACAACAAGGCACGGATCGGTGTACCCCCTCCGTGAGTTGGCAAGTCTGGGCAAGTTGAAGATCGACACTCACACAAGCGAATTTTTGAGATCGACTTCACCACAGTAGCGCATCAGCGACGACGTTAAGTCGTCCTGGTTTGTATTTTACGGAGAAGCTGTACTCCGCGAAGAAAGGCAGCCACCTCGCCATTCGTTGCGAGAGTTGTGTACTTTTCACGGCCGTGCGTAGTGACGCATGGTCCGTATATACGATGACCGGTCTATCTCTGAAGAGATAGACGCGGAACTAAGCCGGTGTGTACTTCATGGCAAGGAGTTCGTTGTCATGCACTGAGTAATTGCGTTCAGCTGGTTTCAGCTGATGCGCGTGATAGCAGACGCCGCAAAATGGGCCGTATGTGTCATACTGCATTAACGCACAGCTGATAGCTAAATCGCTGGCGTCACAGACCACATGAAAAGGTCTGTCCTGATCTGCAATCGCCAAGATGGGAGATTGAATTAATCTTTTCTTATGCTTTCAAAGGAGGGCTGACAGTCAGCGTTCCATGACCACTTCACATCTTTCTTGAGCAAGCAAGAAAGATGAACAGTCATCTCGGCGTAATTGCGCGAGTACTTGTGTAAGTACGTCGCTAAGACAAGGAACTTACGAAGTCCCTTGACATCGACTGGCACTGGCCAGCCGGTGATCGCCTTAATGTTTTCGGGATCAGGGCGCACGCCGTGTTTATCTACGATGAAACCAAGAAGTGGTATTTCGCTAGCCGCGAATATACACTTCTTGAGATTGGCATACAACTTATGCTTGCGCTTAAGTTTAGGGACCTGACGAACATGAGTTCTACGAACCTCAACGTCCGTCTTTCCGTCCATAGCCCGTCTATGGACGAACACATCGTCGAAGTAACTCGGTGCGAAGTCTCGAACCGGTCTCAACAGATTTGTGACACATCTGTTGTATGTTGCAGGGGCATTGCTCAGCCCCTGTGGCATCACTAGCCACTCCCACAGCATACCTTTGGGGGTGATCACTGCTGTTTACGGTATGTCCCGTACACGCATGAAAATATGATATAACCCATCCATCAGATCCATGGACGAAAAGATGGTACTCTTTGACATACCATCTATGATTACGTCCTTCCTCGGTATCGGCGTCTGGGCCGATACCGTTGCAGCATTCAACTTTTGGAATGCGTGTACTATCTGCCATCTTTCTGTAATTTTTCGCACACAGAAGGTCGGAGATCTGTGAGGGGAAGTTGATTATCTCAAATGGTCCGCTGTTAAGCGATCGGCAAAGAACTTGTCGATCGCTAGCACCTGTTCACAAGGCAGTGGCCACTGCTTCATACCACAGTACGTCGAGCCAGGCTTGAGCTTGATCTCGTGTCGAGTGAGTGTGTCCTTAGGCAACTCGCATGGCACGGATTCAGGGACAATCGCTAAAGCACGCATAATCCGTCATTTTGATCGAGCTCTAGATGTTCACGTGATAATCTTTTCAAACGACTGGGCATTGAGTAGCACCCTAATGCAATTCCACGACCACAAATTGTATACAGTGCGATTTGCGGACGAGTGTAAAAAGAGAATGAGAAGAACCACCACCCGGCAGAGAGCGAGGTGCAAGCACTATTACAACCGATCAAGGTCGTGTGGCGAAGTCACTACTCAAATTTTCTACGAGGATCGGTGACCACACATTTGAGGCGCCACTTACTGGTGGAGAATTAGACCACGGGACCTGGCGATCCAATGAGAGATGGGAGGCGATCCCGACGGAGAAAGACGATACGATCCAACTGTCGTCAGACTGACGGGTATGGAACGATCTGAGACGGGGCGTGAAAAGGGATGATTCCCATGCTGCGATCTGGGACAAGGAATAATTTTAACGGTGCGATCTGGGACAAGGGACTGGATTGTACTAAACGGCTGATCTGAAGCAGAATTACTCTGGGAAAGGTGAATATGGGACCAGACGATGCGAAGTGACTCTGTGACAAAGGTGTTGAAATCTATTAGATCGGTGACATTCTATACCGGGCGCCCAAAAGAAGTACTGATTTAGGTTAATTATGGACCGATCTGGAATTGTGGATGTTGGTGGGAGTCCGTGGGACCGTTGTAAGAACTATGGATGGTCCCATTGAGCAGATAGACCCTTGGGAATGGTATTGGAGTACACACAATGAACGGAAACGACATATAGGGCCGGATCGCACTGTGTCGAGCCTACTCGATCTCGAATTGGACGTCAGATCGGTCATGTTCCCTGCTGGTTATGGATATATCGATGATGGAGCTATCGTATGATGATGTACATGCTTGTTGAAGGTCTATGAGAGATGTCCCAAAAGTTCAGACCGAAAGAGCCAGTGGAAGCCGGTCGAATGGACGTCGCAAAATGGATTTAGGCACATTCCTTATTTGGGTACTATTTTGGACCTTTCGGTACCAAAATTGGGTATTTGGTACCGTATTTGGAATTTGGTCCCTTTTGGTGTCTAGGTACGATATCGGGAGTATTGGCGCTATCTTTGGAGTACAGGTCACGAGATTTCGACACGTGTTCAAGGGGGCGGTCAAGCTTAAAGGTGATATCGACTTGGAGAGTGACCTACGGTTGGGAATAGGCTTAAGGATAGGTTGGCTATTAATTTGGTTGGTTAATAAACAGACTTGAACTCTACTTCTTCTGCTCACGACGCACGTTCCCCTCCCCTCTTCTCCGGGCAAGATTGATTTGGCTTCCCCGGCGGGTCAAGGCGCGCGTGTTACAAGGACACAGAAGACCGATCTTGGATTGTTGGCCAAGATCGAGAAGAGCGATCTCGGGATATTTGGCCCGGATCGATCAAGTACTCACACTCAACTCAACTGCTAGGGTAGCAGCAACATCAGGAAAAGGAAAAGGACATTGGACACAAGATCGCGAGACGGCGCAAGTGGTCAGAAGATCGGGACAAGGCGTTCAAGACAAGACCGAGCAAGATCGAAGCGATCTACTGGACAGATCGGCACGTTTCATTTTGGCGAAACCCAGGACCGATCTGCCCACATTGCGCACTTCCGGCAAGATCGGCCGATCCCGAGACCAGATCGGACCGATCCCAACGCAAGATCGACGCAAGACAACTATTTGCTGAGTGAAGATTTCCGCACAGCGAAGACCCCGATCCCGAAGACAAATCGAGATCGGTGTGATTCAAGATCGAGATCGCGACATCGCCCAAGAGTGACTGCCGCGACTCAAGATCAAGATCGCAGAACCCCCGTTCGTGGTGTGAAGATTTCCGCACCGGAAGCGAACGCTCAACCCAACCTCTCAGCGAGATCGACATCTCCCAAGGCCGTTACGAAGAGCTCAAGCCAGCCCAACCGACGGGTACACAAGGTGAGCACAAGGTTATACAGCAAGGCACGGATCGGAGTACCCCCTCCGTGAGTCGGCAAGTCTGGGCAAGTGGAAGATTGACACTCACTAAAGTAATTTTGTGAGATCGACTTCACCACAGTCGCACATACACTGCTGGTGGGGAGAGCGATCCACGTCTATACATGATACCTAACATTGGAGTGGGTCTTCACGTCCATACCATTGTTGGAAAGCGCAGTCAACTTTGCCGTACTATCGTAACCCTACCATCTGAAAATCAAAAGAGTCGGGGAGCGCGATGTCGTTTTTCTGCTGCTACTCCAGGCTTCCATCACACCGACAGTCGGACTCGACGTATCGCTAGCACACATTGCTGCATGCCGTACTTCTGGGTCAATAGTCCGCCTCAATCCTAAACCGTTGTACACACGAGTCTCGCAAGAATTTATTGGGTTCGTCATGTCTTTCGACGGTTCGTCGAAGACAGCAACACTGGTGGGTTTGGATGTTGTGCGTGGATGTTTTGGAGACTGCCCGAGTAGATAGTCGTTATGGCTGCGAGTGATCACCTACCGTCTACCACAGTAAATTCGGCAGATTACGCCGGCATGAAGCGAGGCGCTCTAGCGGCATTGGATCATCAAGTTACTGATCTGGTCATAGTGGGAGACTCGAGATTAGCGATTTAACAAGCCGTGAGTGTGATCGCATGTGAACACCACGCGCTGCAAGTAGAATTAATACGTCATAAAGATTTTGTTACGAGATTTAATTCCGTGTGGTACCTGCACGTTATCCGCTACTACAATGCAGCTGCCGACGTCCTGGCCACGGAAGCACTGGAAGCTAAGACAGAGAAGCTACTCATAGGTGAGGAACGATATAAAGAGCTACGAAAACTGAACCGGATACAAGAAAAGTTGGTTGGAGATAGGTAATCCAATGTGGTCATCGAAGCAAAGCCAGAGGGGTCAGTGATTACACGGAGTACAACTCGTCGCGTGCGATTCGCCGACCAGCTAGGTGGTGGACGATCGACAGAGGGGAGTGAAGAGTTGGTTTAAAATCGAGAAAATGAGAAGCGCGTTCGACGCACCGTGACTCGATCGAATCCAGAGACTCGAGGATCATCCAGTGCGTAGGATATCGACCCAACAGCCGTCCAACAGGAACGGAGAGAACGGATATCGACCGCACAAGATGAAGAGACAAAGTGGGCAGACCTCAAGACGTATCTGCGAGGAGAATTTGACAAACTTACACACCGTCAAGCTAGCGAATCCGAGAAGATCGCTGATCGTTTCGTGTTGAGCCAGGACGGGTTGCTTTATTACGTGGGACGGCGACGAGAATTAAGAGAGTCACAAGAAGATGACATTAAACTACGACTCGTAATTCCAACGACACTAGTCGATGAATTACTGTTAAGTTGTCATGACTCGATAGAAGGCGGCCACCAAGGAATTGTGCGGACATATCACAAGGTCAAGACTGATTATTACTGGACCGGACTGTATGCAGATGTGACAATGCATGTACAACGTTGTGAAGATTGCAGCACGGGCAAAAGCAAGCCAACACTCAAGGGGCATTCGCCTGGGAATATAGTTTCCGAGCGACCGTTTCAGGTGGTGTCTATGGACTTTGTCATCCCATTCCCGAAGACTCGACGGGGAAACACAGCGCTTTTACTGTTCCAAGATCATTTTACGGGGTTTGTGATAGCTAAAGCCATGAGTGATACGTCGGCACTGGAGGTAGCGAAAGCGTCTGAAGAGAATATCTTCCGTCATTTTGGTGCTCCCAGTCTCATTCGTCACGACAGAGATCCTAGGTTCATGAGTGAGGTCTTTCAAACGTTTGCTGAAATGATGCAAGCTAAGTCAAGAGCCGCCCTCCGTTATCGTCCACAAGCGAACGGACAACAAGAGCGAAGTGTGAAGACAATGATACAAACAGTGCGAGTCTACGCGGAAGATCCACAACAAGCGGATTAGGATGACATTGCAGAAAAACTGGCTCATGCCATTAATAATTCTAGAGATACAACGAGAAAAGAGATGCCATTCTATTTGGTACACGGGTGGGATGTCCACTCCACACTGAAGGCGATGACAGAGTCAATGCGACTCGCTAATCCAAAGAATAATAGGGTGGTGGACTCGACGAATCCAGTCCTGTGGCGTCGCGAGTCCAACAAGCAGCTAAAAGTGGCCCTACTACTGGCAAAAGAATACCAAGTGAGAGAGTAAGCAAGAAAGGCACGTAAAAATAACGAGCTACTCAGTCCAGCTGATAGACTGATTGAGTCAGCAAACACTGGACAGGATACTGAGCAAGAAAATAAGGCGCCAGGAGATCAAGCTGCTCGAACTGGTGACAACAGAGTTCAAAGCACGACGACCAGTAGGACGTCTAATGCCGCGATAAATGAGGGAGCCCAAGTGTGGCTATTCATGGAAAGGGTGAAGCCTGGACTAAAAAACCTAGCTCACCGGTGGCATGGTCCTTTCTGAGTCAAGAAACAGGTTGAAGAGTTCGCTTTTGAATTGGAGTTGCCAGATAGAAGCGGATATCGGTTCTACCCAATTGTCCATATTTCGCGATTGAATACAGTGACAGAACAAGAGGCACGTCCAACGACAAAGTTGGTGGAAGGACTAGGAGATACAGATCGACTTAACTTTGACGAATAAATACTGCCGGAAAATAGCTGGATTCCCGACAAGTCCAGTGGCCGATACGAGGTAGAAGCCATACTCGACGATGATACGTCTAGGTCAACACCTACTGACAGAAGCCAGCGAAAGTTCTTGGTAAAATGGGTGGGATACGATGAACCCACGTGGGAACCATTGACCAACTTGTCATGTGGAGGCTTATTGTTCGACTACTTGATGCGAAAGAAGAGAGAGAATTGTCTGCAGATGGCGCAAGTCGCAGACGAACGGTAGAAATACCATCACTACGCGTACTCTCTTTCTGTGAAGACTAGCAGGCAAAAAGAGAAGTGAAGTTACCGCTTCAAGATGTATTGATGCATGGAGACAGAGATGAATTAATTTACGAGATGAAGGAACGAAGTCAAAACAGAGGCGACTAAATGTCAGCGATGGACGAGCTGGAATCATCATGCGACAGCGTAGGGAAAACAGTCAGAAGCGTCGACGAAAATCTGCATACCATCGCGGTTTTCGGGCTCGGGAGCAGAGGGATCGACGACCGGAGGAGAAGCTTCGTCTGCGTCGACATCCTCGACGACCTGTGATTCCACTTCACTCTCTGACGTGCCGACCGGAGCAAAGACAGGGAAGCCCGGATTGCATCAACGGAAACACGTGTTATTGGGATTCTCCGATGGACGAGTCAGCCACCAAACACGCCAGTTTTCAACTTGGTCAAGCACTTCAAGTTCGTTGATCCAGTTCACCTCCGGGTACCCACGCATAACTCATGATTGGATACACAGGAACTGACGGCTCAAAGAGAAGTTCGGGGTCAAGTAAAGGTGTGGGTTCCACGAGATGACTTCGCAGACGCCGCATCTTGCAATACAACACTCAAAGTCCTCGCGACTTTCCGCAGATGATCTCTAAGACGTTTGCGACTGGCAGCATAATTAACCCAAGCTGCATGAATTTGGGACAAGTCTTCAGGCGAGCGCAAAGGGTTTTCATCGGGGTGCATGCCCATAAGAATACTTGGCTCCAAGATCCATTGCGTACGCTCTCATAAAGCAGCTAAAAATTTCGAGCGAGTATCGACATGGGCAGACGGCGTTGGATCACGACTAACTCCGCGAAACTTGACCCACGCTTCAACCATCAAGTTTACTGGAGAACTAGGAATAGAGTGATGGAGAGAATGGCGGAGCCGATCCTAAGCGTCGCCAAGCTTGGACACACTCATGTACATCGGCTTCGATGGAAATAACGCCAGAGTACGCTGACATGGATGCGATGGATCATGTACGTCGGCAAACGCTAGTAGACCTACGAGTGAAACGGGGGTGGGGGCGACGAACGACTTCAAACCAACGCGCACCTGTCGGATAGAGGACCGAGCTGACGCGACGCACAACCAACAGCGAGCTGACCCGTGATGGAAGAAGCGAACATCCCGACTCGCTCGCATGGCAGGAGTCTATCTCGGTTCCCGAGCGACCACTTGACCCGCACGAGCTCGAAGAAGAGAGTACGGAACCGTTAATGTCTCAGGCAAGCCAATAGCGGCAGTCGCCACCGGGGTTGACGGAGAATTGCACTCAATATTGCTTGGCGCCCACAAACGTGGGGACGTCAACGAAGAAGCAGGCGCCACCTCAGCTGTCAGCGTCTTTCTGACGTTGGCTCGGGACCGCTAAATCCGTTGCTTCTTCTTTGGTGAACTGGTGGGTCGTAGAACAACGGAATCAGTCGAAGAAACAACGGCAGGGACGTCCACCGAGGAGGCTTTGACAGGAACCAAATCGGGTGACGGAAGAAGGACGCCTTACCTTTTCTTGGAAGACCTAGCAGACGACCGGCTTGCGGGAACGACGTAAGACACACCATCAGAAATAAAGACGGCGGTCGGCGACGTCGATGACACCACGTCAGATACGACTTCAATTGATGGGGTGGTCGCGATGGCAGCCGACGAAACTGGAACCGGAGCAGCTTGGGTTTGGACTAGCGGCACATTAGCGATCGCAGTATGTGGGACGAACACAGCCGAAAAAGACCGGCGAGTTCTCATCCGGGGAAGTGATGTGGTTGGGGCAACAGGTGTACCAGTTACATTGGATCTCTTCAATCGTTCTAAAGCCCTCGGAGCCTTGACCTTCTTCGGTGACGCGGGTGAACGCTTGTTGACTCGACGACGGACTGCACCCACCTTTCGACGCGACTTAGACGGGTGAGCTACCGGTGGCGATGCGGGGCGAGGAAATTTAGAGCAAAGGGGGAGTGCGCGGCAGAACTCATTCTCTCCTGCTAATGCCAAACGCTGAGAATGTGAGGTGGTCGACAAAACAGCCTCTTTAGCGAGATTCATCAGCTCAGGCGCGGAAATGGGCGTCATTGTTGAACCGACATGGAAATCCAGCTCGGTGAGAGACGAAGTACCAAGTTCATGAACTGATGATCCAACAGCTTGAAGGGACGGTAAATAAGACGATGACGCAGTAGCACCCACCGATACCAACCTAGCGGTCGATAACCACGCCGACCAGAAAGACGAATGTGGATCCGGGGGTGCGCCAGGATCCACTGCAAAATCACACGAATCCGATCGTCTCCTCAGATACGTTAGAGATGCTACCGCCGAAGAGGACGGCTCGCCGACGGACACATCAGTAGACGACGAAGACGCTACGCCGACGGTCACAGCTATCGACGGCGTAGAAATCGAAGACACGGGAGCTGCGGTAAAAAGATGCAAATGATAGCGTCCGACGTCCAGACCGAGACTCCGAGCTTTGAAAAGATATCAGAGGAGCTACAAGACGAGGCGGATCCATCAGGGTCGCTAGAGCCATCGCTGGTGTGATGGGGGGAGCAGACGAACGTTCGACCCGCAAAACCATGTTCTGAAATGTCTTTGATTCATCGAACGAAATGACGTCCGGGAACCGAGTCGCGAGAAGTCGACACAGCCGCGAGTTGATGTCCATATTTCGAGGATATAATCCCGGGACGCCCACTCCAACCGCTGCGGCCACCGCAAGGTTCGGATCCAGCGGACATTGTATGTTTCCACGACACAGCAGAGCCTTTTGTTGTCGAATGACTTGTTGTTGACTGCTGACGGTGCGTCGCATCACCCTAAGCGCATGTCTACCCCCGTTGCACAAGGCCATCGTTGCAGCCTGAAGATGACAGAAGTAACCAGTGGCAACACCTTGGACAGTCGTGTGTCGAGCTTCAGCATTTGCGAGGTCGCGCGTAAGCTGGTTGATCAAGCGATCACGTTCCGCCATACCAGCGGACAGCTCGGCAATCATACGCTCAGACGATAGAAAGACGATTTTTCCCGATGCGTAGCAGTCAGGCGCGCAGATGGCTCAAGCGAGTATATCGACTTGTGCAACGAGTCAATCAACTCGGTCGTCTTGAGAGCAGCGGACTTCCACGTTTGGGACTCTTTCTCGGTCGTTGACAAACGATGCTTCAGGTCCACCGAGTCCGAGACAGCAGCTTGCATTCGTCGATGAAGCGAAACATCCTCTCGGTGGGACTGAGATAGAGTCACGCATAGAGCCGCGATATCTGCGGAATGGTCGACGATGGGAGAGACATCAGCGTCCATCAACGAATTCAAATCATCCAGCGGGCGAACTCGGGAAATTGATTGCCTCAACGACGTGTCGAGATGTGGGCGAGGATATTTCATCAACGTCACGATCACCCGGATCAGATCAACTTCGCGCCGTTGAATCCGATCGTCGATGCTCGAGAGGAGACGACAGAGATCCAGCGTATTCAGCGATAATCCATATTCATGGCTAAGTAAAGGTTCTGTAACGGGGTTACACGTCGGCTGGTAGTCGACGATAGGTGTGGTGCACACAAGAGAGGGGGTTACCCTATAGAGTAATTTTAGAACACAGTGAGTGTATCAATTGTTTTAAGACCGATGTCTGTCATCAATTGATTGCGAGATCTTTTAAGAGGTTATTTAGGGCAGGTTAAATACGTTGTTCTAAGGTGTTCTTTTAGGTTAATTAAAGAAATAAAAATGCAGTTCCCCTTTTGATCAACATGAAGACACGTGCCTTGCGAGGCGTCTTGATCGGAAGGAGCTAGCAACGCCTGTAAAGGTAGCTACTCTTGATCACTCTGTGCTGTGATTCTCTTGAATCGTTTGGTCCCCCTGGAACAGGGACCGTAAGCTCTCTGAGCTTGTTGACTCTCTGAGTCGGGTTCGTAGAACCAAAGTTGCTCGTAAGAGCGTTAAGTCTTCCTCTGACTTAAGGAGCTGTGTAGCTCCGCTACACTTGGTAGCACTAGTAGTCAATCTACGCCTGAGTCGGTAACGATTGATCCTCTTTGACGATGGAGCAATCCACACCCCTCTCTGAGACTCAAAAGGTCGCGCTTGATAAGCTGACCGCGGCCGTAGGCCCTAAGTACGTGGATTTTCTCGCTGCACAAGGTCCCGATGTGCTCAACGCACGAGTCGAGACCTTCATGCAGTACGAAACGGCCCTGTTGGTCCAGGTTCAAAACCAAGTAGCGTCGGCTATGCCGACACGCTATGTGGCTATGCCACCAGAAGAGGCTAAGCCTCGTCCCCTTCGGGTGGACGTTAAATGTTACTCCGGGAAGGAGGGGGGAAACCTTACCCTCTGGATCCGTGAGATTGAGATGGCCATGGACTCTGGTCTCATCTCACTTGAGAACCAGCGGGTCTCGTTGGCTATCTCTAAGCTCGATGAAAGAGCGAGAGAGTGGGCTTTGACGTGTGGCACGTCGGTCAACTTGGCGTTTCCCACGTGGGATTCGCTCAAGTTAAGCATTTTGCGAGTTTTCTCGCCACCTAACCAGGCATATCGCGTGCGCTCACGCTTCTTGTCTACCCGTCAGGGTAAGAACGAGTTAACGGACTATGTCCAGGAGTTGAGAACTCTGATGGCTGCCATGCAGTCCGACCCTCTCCCTGAGAAAGTCTACGTGACAGTCTTCATGGAAGGTCTTCGCAACGGCATTGCCAGGACCGAGGTCTTTCGAGTCCATCCATCGACTTTTGAGGAGGCTGTGAGCATCGCTCAGAATGCTGAGCATAACTTTAAGTCAGCCAGACTTGGTTGGAATGGGTACAACCCAAGCTATGCGAGGGCAACCTCAGCAAATAGCTCAGCTTACTGTAAGCCCGAACCGATGGATCTCAGCAATGCTGAAGATGAAGGTGAAGCTGAGCTTCATGTTGCCGAGCAACGACAGGAGGTGAGACGCTGTTACATGTGCGGAAGCACTAAACATTTGCGTTGCACTTGTCCTTTGCGTAAGCAACGACCGACTCCTACGGGTCGGAACCCCAGCCTCAACCAGAAACTTGGTATGGCACGGGGAAACGTCGACACCCAGTAGGCGCGGGGCGGCCTACTGGGGTAGAACTGAGTTCTGTCACTTCTCTACGAGGTAGAGCAACACAGGGCTTAGCCCCACAGAGCTCCGTGCCAGCAAGCACAGAGCGTGGATACAAGCCTGGCTTGTTAGTCGCTGAGGCGATATTTAAAGGCTTTGAGAAGCACTGGTCGATCTTAATCGATTCTGGGGCGTCATGCAACTATGCTAGACGCCGTTCCCTTGAGGGGAGTCAGCAATATGCTGAGGCGCTCAAAGCGCACGATGGTGATTCCATCACTGTTCGGTTAGCGACGGGTAGTCGCGTTACTGTGCCTAAAGTTCCGTTGAACTTGGGCGTGAAGTTTTTGGACTTTGATAGCATGGAACGCTGTCTCGTCCTTGACTTGGATTCGAGATACGACCTCATCCTAGGCATGGCATGGCTTGAACGCCATGAACCATGGATCGATTGGAGGTCTAAAACCTTAGGCGCCACGCGCAATGTTCCGAGCGAAGCTTTGGAGAGTCATGAACCCAACTTTGCTAGGCAACAAAAGCGCTATTGGCGCGAGCCATTGACGGAAGATGTCAATGTGCTGGACATTGGTATGTCGGAGTTGATTAACTCGAATGTCTATGACATGAATGTTGAGCGGAGCTCTTCTAATGTGTTTGAAGAGAGTTGTACTCCGTTGAGTGATACTCGTTGTGATAATGAGTCACTGCATGCGTCAAGCATGGTTTGCCTACGGGCGGGACATACAGGAGGTAATTTCCATGATGTCAGTGCGGTGGCACGTGAAAATACACAGAGTGAGGGCGGCCGTGATGGCGCCTCACTGAATGTCGATAATGACATTGATGGCGAGAAGCCAGAGCGTTCAGGGCTAGGCCCGAATGCTGTACGTGAAGTGGTCCGTGTAAATCCACTGGGTGAAGCGTTTGAGTTACGTAACACTTCACCAGATGTCGTTCAAGACATGAGCTCTCGTCTAGAGCGTGCTAAGACAAATAGCAATCACGGGGACCCGACTGTCCCGGCCTCTAGGAGGCGTACGGTTTCTGTGAGGAAACGATTCTAGCGTAGGGTGGCAACTGTTAAGCGCCCAACGTCTAAGAAGTCACGAAGTGATAATAGTAATAATACACTATATACACTTGTCAATGGGTTGACTGGCCAGATCGATGGCAATATTAGTCTTGAGACTCTTCCACCTTTGGATACTCTCTTTGAACTAGACGAAATGTCTGACGGCGAATTTAGCCAAGCCTTACAGGCAGGAGAATTATTCGAGTTAGTGGTCATTCGACCAGATATTGAGTTGAACTCATCCTCGTTATTGGACGAGTCTGTCCTTGAGGACACAAAGGCGGCATTGGATGCCCGTAGTGGATCTTCGATCCTTAAGGATCCTCTTGATCCGTTCTATCCTTTGGTAAAGGAGTTTCAGGACGTGGTGTGTCACAACCCACCGTCCGTCTTACCTCCCGATAGAGGTGTGCGTCATGAAATTGACTTGGTTCCTGGAACTAAATACTGCGTAACACGGCAGTGGCCTTTACCCAAGGAACAGTGTGACGTCATTGACGACTTCTTTCGTGCAAAGCACGCAGCGGGCATGGTTCGTGAGAGCAAATCTCCTTATTCCACGCCCACATTTTTTGTTCGAAAGCCCAGTGGAAAGTGGCGCATTGTTCATGCTTACAATAAGCTTAATGCTGCCACGATCCCGGCTCAGACACCAATCCCTCGGAAAGATGTTCTTCAGAACAATATGGTGGGATGTACGATGTACAGTGCACTCGATTTAGTCGATGGTTATTACCAATTACTCATGCGTGAGAAAGATATCCCGCTAACAGCGGTTAGTACCCCGAGCGGTATGCTCTGGGAGTGGCTAGTTATGCCACAGGGCTTGTCAAACGCCCCAGCTACGTTCAATCGTCTTGTGACGCAACTGTTTCGGCCTCAACGCGGTTATGCACAGACCTACTTTGATGACATCTTTGTCCATAGTCGTGCTATGAACGGCCGGTCTGATGTGGATAATCACATCGACCACTTACGAGCAGTGCTCGAGTGCATGCGCACAAACAAGTTGTATGCCAACGCCTCTAAGTGCATCTTTGGCGCACAAGAGATTCCCTATTAGGGTGCTTCATTGGGAAGCGTGGTCTTAGAGCGGATCCCGCTAAGATAAAAGCCATAGTCGATTGGCCGGTTCCTCAGAACCAGAAGGACTTACGTAAGTGGCTTGGTCTTGCCAATTACTTACACAAGTATAGTGCATACTATGCAGACATGGCTCGACCATTATCCAATCTCCTTAAAAAGGATGTGGAATGGTGTTGGACGAACACCGAGCAGAAAGCCTTTACGGCTGTAAAAGAGAGTCTTCTTCATGCGCCAATCTTGGCTTTGCCTGATCCTGAGCGATCTTTCAGTGTCGTCTGTGACGCATCTGACTTTGCCATCGGCAGTGCTCTGTTACAAACAGATAATGATGGACGGGAACGCGTCATTGCGTTTGAGTCCCGGCAGCTGAAAGCAGCTGAAAAGAACTATCCAGTTCATGACAAAGAGCTACTTGCAATGAAGTATGCTTTAGTTAAATTCAGAGTTCATCTGCTTGGCTCTAAGCCTTTTGTGATCCTTACAGATCATGCGTCATTACGCACTGCGACCCAGTCGCCACATCTCTCTCAGCGAATGGCTCGTTGGCTCTCATTCTTTGCGGAATATAACTTCGAGGTAAAGTATAAGCCGGGCAAACAGAATGCTTTGGCTGATGCGTTGTCACGCAGGCCTGACTATGAGCTTGCTCATGTTACGACTCTGTCACCATCGGTCACAGACCTCATTCGTTCGGCATATGCCAAAGATGAACACTGTGTAGCTTTGCTACGTGCTCTGGGGAGCGAGGAGTTTAACAACTCAGACATTAAATTGTCGGCACGTTTGCGTGCGAGGCTACATCGATATTCCATCGATCAAGGCCTGTTGTGCTATAGCACGGATGTGGAGGATACTCCCCGTATCGTTGTCCCTCATGATGAGGAATTGAAGTATCGCATCCTCTATGAGGCGCATGATACTGCGGTGGGCGGTCATCTCGGTCGAGAGAAGACATATAGCTCCGTGAGCCAATATTATTGGTGGCCCAAACTTTACAAATGGGTAAGCACATATGTGCGTACGTGTGAAACGTGTCAACGGGTGAAACCCTCAGCTCATGCGGCTGCGCCGCTGGCTAGTTTGCCTATACCCTCTGGGTGCTGGGAGTCCATCAGTATGGATTTCATGTTCGGTCTGCCGAAAGACGTGCAAGGCAATACGGGTATTGTGGTCTTTGTTGACCGTTTGAGCAAGATGGCTCACTTAGCGGCTGTGCCAGATACCATTGATGGTGAAGGTACAGCTTCGCTGTTTATCGATCGAGTGTTTCGACAACACGGCTTGCCTGTGGCAATTGTCTCTGACCGAGACCCTCGCTTCACTGGGAAGTTTTGGAAGTCCATCTTCAAGGTGCTCGGCACACGTTTGGACATGTCCACGGCGGATCATCCGCAGACAGATGGTCAAACCGAGCGAGTCAATCGCGTTATCAATGACATATTACGCAGTGTTTGCGCTAATACACCAAAATGTTGGAGTTCGATGCTTCCTGTTGTTGAGTTTGCGTTAAATAACGCTGTTCACGCCTCTACAGGCTTTACTCCATTCTACGTGAACGGTCTCACACACCCTCGCGTTCCGTTGACGCTACCACTGCGTGGTTCAGGGCTTGGTGGGGGAGAGATGGCCGATAGGCTTGCTGGTATCAGCCCTGCTACTGTTCATAAACAGGTAAGCGAGTTTCTCGCAACGCGCTTGAATGTGTTACGACACGTACGTGATGCACTGGCTGATAGCCAAGACAAGCAGAAGGAACAAGCTGATGAAGAAGAGGATGTATTGAACGTTATGAGGTCGGAGACCAAGTTCTACTCAATGCTAAAAACCTACCTACAAATGTAGTCTCTGCTGTCTTCAAGACCAAGTTGCGTCCGCGCTTCATTGGGCCATTCACGGTCATTGCTAAGAAGGGATTGGCGTATACGCTCAACCTCCCGCGCAAACTGCGCACGCACCCAGTGTTCTACGTTGGCTTACTTAAGCCGTATCGGGATCCGTCCCATGTGAACTCGGAGGCGCTTGCGCCGGGTAATAGGGCCTTGCCGTCGGCTGTTGCATCCGAACCAGGAGGTCAAGCTGACCATCCACACGGGCTAAGGCCAACTCCAATGCTTGAACACGGGCTTGCATCGCGTCGAGCGCACTCTGGGTCTTACCCAATGTCTCTTGGAGACCACTCAGCTCACGGAGCACCTTCTCATGCTCCTCCTTCGGTACCCCGACCACCACCGACTCTGCTTGATGAGCAAGGGAACCACCAGTTCCATGTGGAGCGACTCCTTCAGCGACGTCGTCGTCGTGGCCAATACCAGTATCTGGTGAAGTGGCGAGGTACCCGGAGTCGGAGAACTCGTGGAAGTATGAGATACCCCTTCGGCAGGACTGCCCTTACGCCGTGGATGTTTTTGAACATCGTGGCCAGGGTCGCCTTGCGAGCGAGAACGCTTCTCACCAATAGTGGTGGGAGGTGGCGTGTTGCTCCGCACCTTAGGGTCGTGACCCGTGGCTACCATTGTAGCCGGAGAATAACGCGTACGTGTACGCAACTGGCCTCTGGCCTTGAGATTGGCATGCTCGAACCGGAGCTTCCGTTCCAGACGAACGTCAGCCACATCGGCGCTGGCCCGCAGCGTTGGCACACTGTAAGATGCCGCTCGCGGTACACCCAACGAATGAACTCATTGTCCTCCTCCTCGGGCAGTTCGCCAGCGAACAACAAGATGGGCACGCCCTTTATCGGTCGAACCGAAACACCACGAGAAAGACTCTCAAGGTGTGCAAGGTACTGACCTTGCGTGGTAAAGGCTGGTTCGAGATACCTCTCATTTAGAGCCTTGCGAAAGGCGATATCTTCTGGCGACGTAGCCTCGGGGCCAATGGCCCATGTTGAAAGGCTACGGCCTTCCGTTTGACGGAGGCGTTGCTCCACGTCTGGTGTTGAGAACACGTAACCACTCCGGTTTCGAATAAACGCCTGGGTATGAGTGCGACGTAGAGCACGCTCCTCTTGCTGACGGATCAGCTCCTGTTGCTCGTCGAGCGGGTTCGTGATGATGTTCTCACCTGCATCTGTTGTATGATGCTGCGCCACTGGCGCGGTGGTATCACCACGTTCAACGAACGGATTCGATGCTGTAAGAGGACGAGCCTCAGGTACAGCGGAGTGGGATGATATCCCGTCATCTCCATGGACACTGGTATCACTACCATAGTCCACATCCTCGTCGAAGTCGAGGTAAGATGAAAGAGTCCGAGACTCGCTGGGTGGCAATGCCATGGTGTTTCGTGTTTAGAAACCGCGAGGTTAAGCACACACACACCGACCTTTTCGAGGAAAGAAGCCGATTGACGTTTGGTGGTAACGTCAGTCTGGTGGGGGAGGGTGTAACGGGGTTACACGTCGGCTGGTAGTCGACGATGGGTGTGGTGCACACAAGAGAGGGGGTTACCCTATAGAGTAATTTTAGAACACAGTGAGTGTATCAATTGTTTTAAGACCGATGTCTGTCATCAATTGATTGCGAGATCTTTTAAGAGGTTATTTAGGGCAGGTTAAATACGTTGTTCTAAGGTGTTCTTTTAGGTTAATTAAAGAAATAAAAATGCAGTTCCCCTTTTGATCAACATAAGACACGTGCCTTGCGAGGCGTCTTGATCGGAAGAGCTAGCAACGCCTGTGAAGGTAGCTACTCTTGATCACTCTGTGCTGTGATTCTCTTGAATCGTTTGGTCCCCCTGGAACAGGGACCGTAAGCTCTCTGAGCTTGTTGACTCTCTGAGTCGGGTTCGTAGAACCAAAGTTGCTCGTAAGAGCGTTAAGTCTTCCTCTGACTTAAGGAGCTGTGTAGCTCCGCTACAGGTTTAGCCTGGGCGAAGTCGGCAGAGACGACGCCCGGCACAAAAGTGTCACAAGAAGCTGATCTCGACGAAGTGTCAGGTCCATCGTTCAATCGCGACGAGTCTTTCACGGCTGAAGTCGGCGAGGAAGACACACCCGGTCGGGAATCGCTCCGTCAACATCTGACGATGCTGAAGAAGTAAGCATAGATAAAGGCGGACGATCAGGTCGAAGTTGCGTCTCGTGAGTCGTCGACGGTGAGTCGTCGACGGTGAGTCGTCGACGGTGAGTCGTCGACAGACTGAAACATGCAACAGAGAACATACCACATATCGGAGCACAAGTTAAAAGCCGCCACGAGAATGATGGAGAGGAGCGTGCTGGAGAATCATACCATGGTATAGAGGAATCGGCTCGGAATGACAACCAGAAGTGGCGGTGGAGAGAATGGTCGAGACACTCGCCCGTTAGGTCCGAATCGCGACTGGGGCAGTTGTTGTGTAGAGAATTTCAGTCCCGGGATATTAGTTCGGCGACTTAAGGGTTGGCGACTCGAGCGACAGTGGAAAAGGTAGGCAAATCAAGTATCGCCGACTTAAGTGTCGGCAAGTCAAGTGCCAGCGACTTAAGTGTCAGCGACTTAGGTGTCGACGACTCTAGTGTCGGCAACTCAAGTGTCGGCGACTTAGGTGTCGACGACTCGGGTGTCGACGACTCGGGTGTCGGCGACTAGTTTGTCGGCGACGTAAGGGTATGGCAGTATGCAGGAAGATCGAGCGACAGATTCATCACGTTATTTGTATAGGAACTAAGGAAGGCAGAGAGCTATTCAAACTGGCCCTGCGAGAAAGCAAAAGAATAACCGATACATTGCAGAATTTTCTAAGGCACGCGTACATTTCAGGTAAGTCCCTGCGTAGGCTAGATTATGCCTGCCGTCGAACTTCGAGAGGCATAGCTCGTATAGGTATCGACTGGTAGCGTCAAGAGTTAGGAAGGCCTGGGTTGGTCAGCGCTCGCTATTAGCGAAGGAAGGAGTCTTGTCGTCGACGAGCCGGTGACCCAATAGACGGCACCGTTGAAATTCTTGTCGAGCGATAAGCCGGTGGGCCTCAGCCGGGGGCATCGTAATGTATCTAGTCGGGCGGACACTACGGCCGGTGACCTGTTAAAGCGCTTGAGTTTCGGCTTCCATCCATTGGTCTGAAGTCACAGGGAGTGAAAGGTTTAGGAGCTGCTGAGCTCAGGCAGACTTCTGAAGGAATTGGTTGTAAAAATTCGTTAAGCGAGAGGCACAATCTAAATCCTGAAAGAGCTAACTGCGAAAAATTGCCCTTACCTATCATCCCGTGCGCCGACTAAGCTCGGCGATTGTTATGTTTGTGCGTTGAGGCTGTTCTTGGTAAGATTTGACTAACTTCTATACCATAGCGGACAACAGCGTTAACTTCGAATTGGCTTTAATTGATAGAGAGGTCGCACCAGACACAAAAAATCTTGTATTCAGGGCTTAAAAATCCTGTCCGGTATAAGAGAAGTGCTCGCCTTGGGCGGTTCAAGAACAAAGAAAGAAGACGGAAGATATTTTCTAGAGGACGCTATGGGTGGTGCAGCAGCGGAGACGGTCGAGCTGAAACGCGTAGTATGTGGAAGAGCCTTGTGACCTTTTAAATCTCTAAGCTGAAGCTACTGAACGCTTGATGACATGAGTTCGAGCAGAGCGCAATTTTCGACGAGACTAAATTGGTGGAACGACCAACGGCAACAAGAGGTTAGCGAGAGAGAAGTAGCAGAAGATACTAGTCGAACTGTATTCACTGACAACATTTCAAGATTCTGGGATTTTGATGTAGTCGGCGACCCGGACCAACGAGCGAGGGTCACTAACTTAGGCAACTCTAGTGGCGTCACGGTAAACTGTGACGATATTGGTGAAGAGGGGCGAATCCTCAGAAGTTATGAAACCAGATAAAGCATGAGTTGGCACTAAGAGACCGGTATGGTCGGCTACGGCGAGCCATTTCCATGGGCCTGCGATCCGGTGGACGGTGCAGACGTCCCACGACGCGACGACGGAGTAACACCCGTCGACGTTAGACCAAACACTAGGTACCGGAAAGACGTCGGAGATTAAAATGGAGAGTTTGTGATGCTAAAATTAGTTTATGATTTAAATACTTTGTCGATGCGCTCATCGATGCGAAAGACGTAGAATTCGACGGAGAAATCGCGCCAACAGTAACAGCCGACAATAAGGACGAGTTTGATGAAGAAAACGCAAATGAACACGACAAAAAGACGAAGAACATTACCCGGATGTAAAAGTCGAGCGCCTTGATTATATCAATGACGCAATGAGGTTTAATTGGCCTATCAACGCCAAACGAAATCAGGTAGGTGTGACCATGTGATGCAGAAGCAGAGGAAAGTTAGTCGCAAAACCATGTTCTAGAACGTCAATTATCCATTGATTGATATCTAATTAGGATATAGAGTTACGGGCAGACGACACACTCGTTAATTCGGATACATGTCTCGTAATTTCAAGTTACGATCGTTAAGCCGACTGCCGCAGCTATAGGGAGGTGATGATTTAGTGGACACTAAATTAGTTTTTGGCGCAGGATTGCCTTCTGTTCTCGGATGACATGCTACTGACTTCTGATGGTCCGTCGCGCAACCCTCGGAGCGTGACTGTCTCCATTAATTAGGCAACAGTTTCCTTTTGATAATGCCTGAAGTACTCGGCGGTAACACCTTAGACAGGGGAGTATCGAGCTTCAGCATCGACGAGATCTCGCGTTAGTTGATTCATCATGCAATCAAGTTTTGCGATACCAGTCGTCAATCAAGTTAGTCATTCCGATGCTTGACAGTCTGACGCGCGGATAATTCGAGGGGGGATATTGCTTATTCAAAGAGTCAATTTAGTTTGTAGTGTTTACTGCAGCAATCTTCCACGTTTCGGTCTCCTCCTCACTCGTCGACATTCGATCCCATGAATTTGCCAATGCCGCGACGGCATATTAAAAACGTCAACGAGAAGAGGTCTTCGTGCGATGCGATCGATCAAGATAAACGCATTAGAGCACTACATCCGCCGAGCGATCGGCGATCAGACCGACGTCATTTCAGATTAAAGAGCTAAACTTCGCGAGCGTTTGCACTCGCTGAATGGACTTCCTTAAAGCCGCGTCGGGAACTTGGAGCGGAGACTTTAGCGAAGTCTCGATGTCCCGGGTCAACTTTATCTCGCGACGCTGCATTCTATCATTCAAACTAGAAATTAAACGACGAAGGTTTGACGTATCCAACGACACAAGTGAGCCACGGCCAATGGAATACGATTCTGGGACAGCTCTAAATGAACGACACCGGACTCAGTGTATCTTTTGGAAGTTAGTTCCAATAACATATGCCGCACATTGATTAAGGTCGAAGAGACGACTAGCGGCGCGCTACACCTCTAAGATTGGTTTTTGCCACGTTCCATCTACCCAACGACTAAATGAGTCGACGAAGCATACGCAGCGGAAGAAGACGGATGTCCGGATTCAAGATAGATATCAGTGTCCGTGAGGAAACGGGCGTCGACAGACTGCCGAACACATCCAAGAGAATACACGGAGACTGGCACTGTGGTGGAGTGATGATCACAAATTTCTTGTGAGCCCGAATCTCCACTGTTGCCCGGACGACCGACTAACGGAGAAGGTACCCCGATTCCGTGCTCTGTGTCTTCTAGCTCAAATTATTTACCCGTCGGTGGGGCGGGGGCGCTCTTCTTGGTGGACTTAGTTTCAAGCTGAGCTTGGTGTTTTGGGGATAGGTGTTGATTGGGTGAAAATCTTTTTAAGCAGTCAAACGTGGGGTAGATCGGGTGGAAAGTCTTCACTCGATCGCAAGTAATAAGCAATCTCCCAGAGTCGGATGTATTTAAAGGTGATTCTTGATCCACGAGCCTCCTGACCACTTGAGCCCTCTCGCGATCTTGGATTTGAGCCGTTAGGTTTCCTATGTCCCATCGCAGATAAGGGGGTGAGAGCAGATGTTTCGTCTTGCCAAACAATCCAAATGAGAAGTTTGTAAAGACGTGGGTGACTCTCTATTGAACGAGAGGCCAATTTTCCCGCCCGGGAGAAGTCGACGCGTGTCTTTCGTTGCTAATTCAATTCTGAATAAAGTCAACCAATAAAATTCAAATCCTATGACTATGCATATCTGTTCGCTAGATCTCTGTTGCGTATCGCTTGTCTATGTAATTAACCTGTTGCATCATGTGGGTCACAGAATACACTCCGTAGTGGATCGCGGGGTAGTGGATCGTAGTGTAATGAATCGTGGAGCAGTGGATTGCGGTGTAGTCGATCGCGGTATGTGGTCTAAACCAATTATGTATCTACACACTTATGTGCAGACGCAATCAAGCATCACACCCAGGTTGGATAGGGATCAATCTATCGAGTCTCTGATCGGGCATCCACCTTCGGACCGCAGTTACTTCTAAGACCGCGCATGTTGTATAATCTTGACGATCCACTCCTACAGCTTGCTTCCATATTCACCTCGTTTCCCTTGTCAGCGATCTTGTATTCCAGCCGATGTTGACCCCTTGAGAGATCCGGTCTATGTAACTTGGCGATCCAGGCCATTTATCGCGGATCGTGACCGGTCAGTCATAGATCATTAACTATACTCCTTTATGACCGTTACGTAGACTAATCCACATCATTTGACAGTCGTTTTCGATCACTCGGTCGTGTAATCCCATCCTTCGTACCAACGAGCCTATCTCCGAGCGCACTCCACCAAACAATTTGATCTCGCACGTATTGCGGTAGGCGCGATCCACACTTTCCATCATTATTCTTTTCTGCTTCTCTACAGCACAAGTCAACAAGCATAACTGAAGGGATGACGAAAACATCGTAACGGTCCATACCATAGTATGGCAAATGGGAGATCTGTGAGAGTGGACCAGTAAGAAAGGATTAAAGTCGCGACGAGTAAAATTGTTGCGACACTCGCTCATTAGTATTGTTTCACGACCACACCTGTTGTGGTATATATAATATTAAGTCCTTATATATGCGGCGATCGGAGCATTGAGGGTCGGTGAACTGGAGGCCGACGCACTCACATTAAACTGTAAAGTATTAAAAATTCAGCATGATATGCATTATTTTGTTGTGCTAAGGATTTTGAAACAATAGTTTTCCACTTAAAGTTAGCTCTACAATATAGAAAAAAAACCAGTGCAGGATTCGAAGTCCAACACGCGTACAATACACGTTAAGTTTCTTCGAAGGCCACATCATATCTGCCGTTGAACCTTGATAGGTATAGCTATTAGCGAATTTCTACTGGTAGCGCCAGGAGTTCAAGTCGGCTTAGAGTGGGAACTTGCTACCGGTGACAATTAAGTCTTATGGAGCTGCGAGCTAGAAAACGAATAGATGGCACTAATGTCTTGTCGAGTTACAAGTCAAGGACTTAAAAGACGGCACCAAATCAGTGTTGTAGAGGCACGCCGGTTGGTATCAGCCAAGGGAACCGTATATCTTCTTATCATGTGTACACTGCACCCGGTGATCTGGAAAAGAGCGTAAGACGCCGATCTCATGAATTGGTGTAAAATCTTAGAAGTTAATGTTTTAGAATCTGCTGATCTCAGGCAGGCATCTATAGAATTAAATGTGATGAATCGATCAGGAGAAAGGACCCTAACGGGCAAATTGTAAAGGTATAGAGTTATATTCCAACGCAACATCCCAACTCGCCGACTTTACTCGTACATATTAAAGTGTTGGTGCGTTATTACTGTAGTACTACAATTTTCACTGCCATCAAATCACTTAGATCACATAAATGTGTATACCACGTAATCGGTGTGTATCGTATAACTTACGCGGACCACGAACTGCGATTGCGATCCGCGATGTTCGATTCAGATGTTGATGCACTTGGTGTAGGCCACATATCAAACAAGTAAGGTATGCAAATGTTCTTTACATGTCATTTATATTACTGAGATACAGCTAGGCATAGTCGTATTTTGGTATCTAACTTCAAATTAATGATTTTTATTTAATTTACGTCTGCGTTGATACCTCTTCCAAGAAGTAATAATGTGGCCAACCGGCGTCAAAAAAATTTACCGCACATACCAAGAATATCGACCCTGTTTTTTAAAACCAGGCCCGTGGGTTCTTAGAATCTCCCTTATAAATGCAATCTGATGCAGAAACCTTATCGGGTTATGCCAGCGATTTCTATACGGCTTTAGTGGCTCATGAAGTCGTTTCGGGCAATAACGCACTGTTGTTGGCCTGATCTAGAAGAAAGAGGTTTGCTGGTAAAAGGCAAGCAAATCCACGCAAAATGTAAAAGTCAACTTTTGGAAGATCAGGGCAACTTGTACAGAATTTTTTTATAATTACACGCGATAAGGTATTTCGATGGATCAACAGCGAAACGTATCACGATCAAGTTTGGCAACGAAAATAATCATCAAGAAGGATGAAAACCGCTCTACCTAAAGCTAAAAAATGAAGGAGGGGACATATTTACACAAAAACAAACAAAACTACCATATTTAATAATATTATCAACAGTAAAAAGCGTGGCGAGTGTCTTGATCCTTAGGTGACTCAATTGGCACACATCAGGTATAAATTGTATGTTTTAATTGAAATCTATTATAGATATTTGAAAGCATACACTTCTTAGGTTAAAGCATGTTGCCTTTTATCCAATATTTTTTAACTGTAGGAGCTGCTGCGAACCTGACGTATCTAAGCACACAAGGCTGCCGACCGAATATTGGTGATGTATTTATCGTTTGCAACGCGTAATCAGACACTATTTTCTTTAGCACAAAGATGATATCGACAGACGCTATCAAGTAGACCGTATTCAAATAAATTACTTCGAGCTTAATTACGGAGAAGCTATCAGAATATTAAAAAACAATCTTTATTTGTCATAATCAAATACATATAATGCCTCGCTTTCACACCGGATCCTTATTTATTCAGCGTTTTAGGGGCTAATACAATAAAGTTGACGGACTTATTTTCTCAGTTTGATATTAATAAATTGAATTTTGAGTACACGGATCCTTGTCCTAGCGTTTTAAAGCTGTAGTATCACTTTTGCAACCTCGTGCTCTACGATGCCTCTCTAATCGAGCTACTTTTTAGGATATCTCAGTTCCTGGAAAACCGTTTTTATGTAAGTTGCACGCTAGGCATGACTTCATATCTCGATTTGCTTTACTTATTTAAGTGGTGAATATTCCGTAGTGTCTAAGTTTCAACGCAGCATTCGGCAGCTTGCTCCGCAGAATGTTGTCAGCTGCACAAAGTTTTTGTGCAGAAGTACTAACGATTGAACCACGAGTGAGGCCATCGGAATCAGTTGTAAAAATTCAAACGCTTGTAAACGCACCGGTACGTTCATAAAAAGTCCATTAAATCGAAATGTGAGAGGCATCACCGCAAATTTATATGGTCAATAAATTTATGGCTCTAGGAGTACGACAATATTATATTTGATACATGGCTCGTACCTTCCGAGCCAAGATAGATCATAAATTATATCAAAGATATCCGATATGCTACTAAACCCCAGTAAGGTACAATATTTCTTGTTCAACATATCTTTATGAGGCATAAGATTACCACTACAATCTTACAAGTTACGGATGCGTCTGGTACTAGTGTGGTGTATAAACGTCTTGATTGTTAATACATATTAGTTAACCTTCGTTAAACGTCGTATCGACGAACAGTGTGTCGGTGAGACCTTTGTTGGCAAACAGTGTGCAAATACAGAAAATAATAGGTGGTGAGCGGATTACTATGGTAAGATGATCGTGCACATCTATTTATAACACCTGAAACTAAAGTCGCCACACCGTAGCTGCCTATAGTCTCTTTTATGAGATTCTAGACGTAAGAAATAAAATTCTGCATGGCTAGGCGCATGAAGCCTTACCGTTCGAAGAATGGCTAACTAGATTTACTTAAGGCTACAATGTTACAATAAAAGCAATACTGTATGATCATAATTTACGGCTAATTATACATTGCCGAATCGGGAGTGTGCGAGTTTGGTGACGTTGAACATTTTAGATAGTGTATAGCGCTGAAAATTCGATTTATCAAATTTATATTTAAAAATATAAATAGAATAGAGAGCCAATAAATAGGTTCGGCAAAATATTAAAAGACACTAAGAAAGACAATGCCAATTCAATACAAGGTTATGACACGCCAACACTAAAATTCGAATTATATGTGGACAAGATACAACTTCCCATTAATCTCGAGAAAGATACCTTTAGAGACTTAGACTGGTATGTGGTGGGGTGTTAATAACAATTTATTTGACAGTAACTTTTTTTCATTGGCGCTCAAACAACCGAACAAATGGGTAAATAATCCGCCTCCGTGCTTGTTTTCTTCCATCCTTGTGTAATCGTCAATAGGTCGTACTGCACTCTTCCAATGCACCTGTGTTGATAGAAAACTTCATCGTGTTAGATATGGAGAATACAGTCGTATGAAAATCGTTACACGACCACGGATATACTTTGACGGTGCTTGATATGACTCGCCCAGATATCTACGAGAATGCCTGGTTGGAATTTGATGCTTGATTCGCATGAACTCCTGATATTTAACCCGCTAAGCGATATTTGATTTTGCGTCTGATCTTATGCGAGGGTTTGAGAATACTTTTACGCCTGATCCAATTCAACTAAGAGTGATCTTATTGGTGGTCGGCTGATAATTTCAGACGTCGAGAAGCCAAAAGTAATACCCGGAAAGAGATTAGACACTTGTACATTTCAAATTAAATTTATTTTTTTATTAAAAGTTATTTAACTAAAGTATGGAACTCTGATTACGCCTAAGGCTTGCTAAAGGATTGATCACTACGTGTCTCCTTGTGTTGTTCAGAATTGACCTTCAATCGTATTTTCATCGACGTCAAATCACTATGATCGCACCATCCGAATACCGCAGTTTAAGCGATAACACCTCTTTATGTTAGTTCCCACTAGATAAAGTAATCCATCGAACACGTCTTTTGACATCACGTTTTCGAAGATCACGAATTTATATATCACGTATTACCATATCCCGTATTCCAAAATCACGTCTTTGAAGACCACGTCTTCCAATACCTCATCGCCCAATTTTGCATCGCTTAAGACCGCACTGTGAAAGATCGCGGCGGCCAAGATCGCTCAGCCTCAAAATATTGCGGTGTGATATACCCCAATGTGTGGCTCAAACCTATTGCAAAGCAGTACTGCGTCGCAGCGTGATCAGTACTTCAAACTTCTTGACCGGATTCACCACAAATCCACCGAGTAGACTATGATATCCTGGATTCATTAAGCTTGCTACCAGCAAAAATAGAGCCTCGTCGACGACGAGGCGGTTTGTCATAGCCACAAAATTCTCCATTTTTATAGTCGGACGTACTTTGTCCCGGTTAACTATAAAATCACGTTAAGCGTCACCGTCTGCTCTTTGGTAATTAGTCATTAAGGGTGATATTATCGGATAAGGCGAAAGCAACAACGAAACTCCAATCTATTAGAAACGTCATACATGTACCAACCAATATATTTGCCTTATATGTGTATTTATGTGTATGTGCGTTAAGCTGGTATTATACATTTAACAAAATTCTGTATTACACTAGATCTAACGGCATTATCGCTTAAGGTCTCGCGCTTAGCTGTCGGTAGATAAAATTTCAGCGACTGGCATCGAATATCCTCATTCTACGTTCCACAGTCACGTAGCACTCGTATTTTTATCTCTTTCATCAGTATTACCTTAGACATGACAAGGTTTACTTATTAAAATACACAACAACTGTTTGGTTTTAGAAATTTTTGTAAAGGGCCCGAAATTTCTCTTGATATTGCTAAATGAGCATAGAGATCCTCCTAATAACCTGATACATTAGAAACAATCCGCTTAGTTGTTGAGATTTAGTGACAACGTCAGATATCGCGAATTGATACGTATTGGCCGACTGACGACTGACGGTCATTACGTCCTTTTGACTTTACACTGTATTAAAAGTGCTGCATTCATTTTGGTTTTTTCTTTGAAATCATTTTTATTGCATTACTTGTCAATCTGATAAGCGATGTATTGAAATCTCATTTAGAAAGGGCCTGGTGATTTGAGACCCCCACCCCTGGCGTCTAAGTGTATTTTTTAAAACCTGAGTTGGCATGATCCGGTTTCAGGCTGACGTATGCTGACCCACTACCGATATTGCTAAATCTAGTGACTCCAGTTCTAAGCGAGATAGATGGGTCGTATGTATCATACGTATTTCTATTCATTAATCTCGTACAAACATGTGTTACTCAAATGGGTTACCGGCTGGCTCTTGACTAGCATTGTAGCGAATGTTGCGCGTGAACGGGCGCATCACATTTTCCTTGGCTGAGTTAGCAGCTCAAATCAAGCCTTGTACTATGCTCTTGGCAAAGTTAACTTCCTTTTAATTTATTTTTTAAGGTCTCCAGCCACCCAATGCGTACGGGTAGCGTGTCGTAAGACCTATGACCAAAGTCATGACGAATAGATGCAAGTCTAATTACTTTAAATCATATTTTTAGTTAGGGTGGATGCGACGTGCGTCTTTTAATTTCAACGATGCGAGGAGCCCTTATCGCGTATTCCAGCTCGACGAGCCCTCTTAACAAATATCCATTTCAACTGTCTTGTACTTTCGAGTATTTAATTTCGAGCTTTGATGTCGAAGTACGTTCGTCGACACGGTAGTGGCTTTGTAGGTTCGCTGCATTTTAAATGATTAAAATATACACCCCTCTACTCTCTGAATCTCACCGTATAGAAAGCCTAGTTAGGAATAAAGGTTTTCCTTTTCATTTTTTGTCAAGTAATTTACTGATGAATATAACGATATCGACGGAATTGTTTTCCTCCAGAGAGAAAATATGGCGCTGACAACAGCTTAAACTTGAGGTCAAGCCTAAGGGTTCAACCGCAGCCCACATCGCTAAAGAGGAAGGCTCCCTCACGCGGTAGGTGAAGCTATTATAATAATATATATAAATTTGAAATTTAAATAAAAAGTCGATTTCGTTAGATGGATAGCAAAGATCCTTTACGTGTAAGGAGGGGACCTGCATTTACCTTCACATTACGAGCTACCTTTACCGGCACTGGTGCGGGTCACTGACCCCAGTACGAGCCCAACGTCGATGGCAATCGTGTGAACTAGTGTCCTGCTAAATCACGTACTCGAACGCAGAAAAAATTTGTATTAATAATGAACTATGCTTAGTAGAATGAACATAAGTGTTATAAATAGCGAATAGATACAAAATATATTCAATCAAATATTATGACTCTATTATATATCATTATATAATCATGCATGGTGGCGTAAACTAACCATCCTTTTATTGTCAAACAGCAACGATTACTTTTATTTAGCGGCCCCTATCTATTAATGAATAGGCGCTTGAGTCACCAATACAATATACTGTACATAGTGATATCATTATATTATTTTGTACATAATAATTTTGAAAAAAGGCCTTCTTACAATCGGCACTATTGATTTACAGGATCACCCCGCTCTAGACACAGTGATGACAGGGGTCGCAACCCCACTTACACTTTGCATGCAGAGATAATATTGACCTCTGAACAAGCACTGAAAGAAAGAAACTGTCGAGCTGTATCGAAACGTTCAGATATAAGTATAATATTTTCCTCTCTTCCTACTATTAGAACTAAGCATGAGCGCCGCTCACCTCCATTGAACGCGTCTAGTAGCAAATGGTGACTTCTTGATTAATGTTATGACCGATAGCAATCACGACAGTAAAGCAGTGCTGAATGTTACCTTCGACGTAAATTCACCAATACTTACCAAGCCAGGTAAGCATTGGTAAATAAATTAACTATATGAACGTTTGTATACCACTTTTTGATGGTGATGAGAATTATCTGTATCATCGTTATACCACTATGAACTTACCAATATCATTGACTTTACACGAACAAGGGAGCGCCATTTAGAAATATATAAATTTTGTGTATAAGAGGTGTTTACATGTACGGAGAACTGCAAGTCGAATACTACGGATAAGTCGCCAAAATAAGAAGCGGCAAGATGTTGGAGTGTTGCCAGATGTGTCTTGGTGTTGTTGCTAGGATCCATGCAGGCGCATGGAAAGACATAAATTTTAAACGCTAAGTCAAGAAGTGCGCGATGCCGATTGCGTATGACGTCGTCACGAAAAAATTTTTTGGCGGTGGTGATGTTATGGGTAAGTTCGAATCATTGCAGTCAGTATAATATAAAGATAGATGCAACTATAACATCAGCAGTAACTGAAATGGTACACACGTCGTATAGAAATCGCCTCCTTCTGCATACTGCATGCATGTATCAAAAATATACTAGCGCTTTGTCATGCTAAAATCTTGACAAGTCAGTATTTTTGTGAAAAGCGTATAAAAGTGATGCTTGAGTCATGGACTGTGGAAAGATACTACATTCTCACTAATTATATAGCAAACAATGCATTGTTCGAGCATACAAAATTTTCCGAAACAACAGCGCCACTGGAATGCTCCTTAATATAAAAACATGATACATCATTACAATGATTTTTAACGACATTAGCGATGTATTCAAGCGTTTTTAAGCTTTAACGGGCTACCAAGTATTTTGTAAAACATAAATGCATTGATCAGAAGGTTTAGTTTTGTGTTTGATTATAAATTGGAGCAGTATGACAATACATCGTCATCATAATTTCCGTTCGATTAATGTATGATATTTATAGGTACCCGTTCACTCTTTGATACTTACAAAGATCCTTGCAATATCGGCCTTATTGAAGGACTGTAGCCACCCCAACTAGGTTCTTCAACCCGTTACATACAAATGCCATAAATATTCTATGTTTTGTACACAACCCTGCGTAATACATGGCTTCTTTGTATCAACACAAAGCCTTGCTTATAAATCCGCGTTAATTTTCAACTAAACCCCGTATCAGTGCCAATAACGATACTAGTTCTCCTATACATAATAGTGTCTAAAAAACGTTAATAATGCCTGAGAAACGAGCAGCGATTTATTCGTACGACCGCGTGAGCTCCCGCGGCGACAAGTTAAAGGGCGAAGCATGTGACCTGCGCATTGCTCTTCGTATTGTCATATCTGCTATCTGTCTCGTTGAGGTGCTGTGCAAGCTCCTCGTTTTGCTAGGTAACTGCCTTAACGACGGCAAGATACCGTTTCGTTGCTGAGCAGAGCAGCGTTTGCGCACGGACGACAACACATCAGCTGTAACTTCTCTGTCACATCCCCTTGCAAATGTTCGGTCTATAGTTAATGGATGTCGCTCGATCGTTCTAATCACCAAAAATCGCGACTCAAACAGGTGAGCAATTGCCACATATACACATTTAAGTACCTTTGTCAGTTTAAAAATCGATTTCCAAACAAAACATTTTGATTATTTTTGTGGATTTGAAATGTACCTTTGACCTGCCCAGGTGCTCGGATTACTGCAGTCGATCTTTGAGAATGCAGTGGCGCAGTACTGTCGCGAGAATATCATTTATGATCAGATTCATTTGCAACGAAAGAGCGCCCGTGCGCCGACGATTTCGTGAGCTCGTTGGGTGAGACGACTGTCACCGCACACAAATTGCGTCATTTAAGTTCGACGCTGTTTATGCGACGGTTGGCCATTGACGAGCGTCTGGGTAGTGTTCCTTTGGGGGTGGCTGTTGACTAAATTGCTGTTGCTCTTGGTTTTGTGGGTTATTTCATGCGGTGTAGGGGCCCACTGCTGCGCGAAACGAGACGGAAAGGCAATTATGTACGAGCATTGATGATTGACAAACGACTCGCAAATTTTTTTGCGCGATTGAGACAAAAAGACCATAGCGCAGTGGGGATCAATCGAAAATCCGAATGCCATCATTCTAATCAGACCGAAGTCCACAGAACATTTGACAAATTACGGGTGGATGACCAGAATAAAAATATTAATAAATCAGGGGAAATATTAGTGTAAGGGGTACTGATACGGTGTATATTGAAAAAAGATCGCTAATTTATAAGCAAGGCTTTGTGTTGACACAAAGGTGGCCTGTATTACACAGGGTGTGTACTTAACATAGAATATTTATATGGCATTTTGTATGTAAAGGTTTGTACTACATAGTTGGAATGGCTACAGTACTTCAATGGAGCCTCTATTTCAGGGGTGTTTGTACGTATCAAAGGGTGAGTGGGTACCTATAAATATCATGAATTTATCCTTTAAAATTTACATTTCGAGCGCGACAAACGCGACCGTCGACTGGATATAAAGAACAAGAAGCTATGTTTTTGACTTTTATGCCGGTATCGGCGTCTGTTGAAGCTTGCCACACCGGAGATGTCTTACAATCGTGTTAGTTTCGGTTACTCCTACTTCCAACGCTGTATGTAAAGCAATAACATGGCGTAGGATCGTTGTGGCATAATTCTATGCTGTTGTTCGGTCCGCTGTGCAAACGCGCCAATGTGCCGCACGGCCGGCTGAATAAGAAAGACTCTGGATTGCACCTCCGTAGGGTTATATTGAATCGACATATCGCATAACGAAAAAACAAAGAGTCGCGACAAGAAATACAATGTATAGGGACGAAGCGCAACACCTACAAGTACAGTCCGCTGTACGATCGCAATTTTTTGTAGTGAGATACTTGTGACCACGTGTATAAGGCGTAGAAGCGACTTAGAAACGTGAACTCTGAATAGGGTCTGCTTTCAGGACACTACTTGCCAAAGCTCATCGTCAAGGTCTCAAGTAGCCATTTACGCAAGGCTCGTAGTCGTGACGTCACATGAATGATCGACAATAGATGGACGTGTGCCATGTGCACTAAAATCTTCGTCAAGCTGATTGGTAGACAAGCTATTTCCATTGCTCTATCTCGTATCGTCCTGCAAAAGATTTGCATCAGTATTCAATTACCGCAGACGACGATATCTTCTGACGTGGTTATACGCCGCGTGAAATTGATATAGGCATAGGCAGAATTAACGCGCACTATATCCGCCGACATCCTGTTTTAATTCCTTCGTCACGCTCATGATGATGCTCGTGTTTGTCGGCGAAAATGTGGACGTAGTAGTTATTATTAATGGACATAGTGGATGCCATAGTACCACCAACGTGTTTTTCGAACCAGTTATCTGTGGCATCTCTGACTTGGTTATGACTGTACGCAAGTTATAGCCAAGATGCCGGATTTGAAGACCTTCGGTAGGGACGGGATATTACAGAAAGGTCTGTCGATTTGAGGACAACTCGAGGGCAGATAGTCATGCCGATGGTAAACTGGCACTTCACTTGCATGTACAACTATCGTTGACTTTGTACTTTACCATTGCACAACGAACTTACACTGCGCAGAGATTATGAGCATAAAAAATGGAGGAGAAAAGTGCTGTCGCATTTGCCACTATGTAACTACGTGAGAAGCTCGAATGAAGATGCGATCATGCCGTCGAAATTTAAAGAGGTTCGAAAATTGTTAGTAAATAGCGAGTTGAGTGCGCGTTTTGGTCTGGTCGAGCGCGGTTGGGAGAGATAAAGTGCTCAATAATATTATTTTTCAACTAATGACGCACATAAGGCGCAGCCTTAGCTTTATGACTAGCATCGCTTTGCTTCAACTCGAATGTTTGCTCGCGATGTAGCGAAACAAAAGAAGGTAGTACTGAGCAGTGTGGTATAGGATTCTATCATTTACCTTGTTTATACCTCTACCCATTTTTCTCGTGTGGTCGTTCCTGTCTACTCGATTATTAAATGTCAATTATCGTGTCTGACTATGAATTTACCTTGCGAACAGAACATCATCTGCCGCAATCACCATCGCCGTCCGACGCGCTTCCTGCGCGCCCGTACTTACAGCAAAACTCCTTTACAACATCGAACAGATGGGAGAAAGAAATACGGTTTATTTATAACTATTGACGACTGCACTGTGGCGCAGCAGTTTGACCAGATGATGAAACAACATTTCGATTGCGCCTAGTTTAATCCCCACCTTCATTTATTATCGCCTTGCTCGTGTTCACACGTCTGTCTCTTAATTGATGGTATTGACGATGTATATATCACGTATATTTTAAAGCGTTAGAGGCACTAGATGATGGGGAAAATGAAGGACATTTGCTGTAACGGGGTTACGCAACGTGTGTGGATTACACAAGGGACGGAGTCCCATTAAAAATGAAATTGGAACACCATATCAGTTGTTGGGAGCTGAAGTGTGTCAGCCACCGAAATCCGTGTCTCTTTTAGGAGATGCTAATCAAAACATTAGCGATTTGATTAGGTACGTTAGTCTTTCGATAAAAGAAGAAATAGAGTTCAGTCCCCCATTTAATCTCTTAAAGACATGTGTTTTTGAGATCGATAATAGTCTAGCATTCGCCTTGTTTAAGCAGCTACTCTAAGAGAACTCTGTGCTGCGATTTTCTAAATCGTGTGGTCTCTGGAACAGGGACCGTAAGCTCTCTGCGCTTGTTGACTCTCTGAGCCGGGCTCTTTAATTAAAGTTGCTCGTAGAGTGTTGAGTCTTCCTCTAACTAAATGAATCGTGTAGCTCCGCAACATTAACTTGGTGGCACTCATAGTCAATCTACGCCTGAATCTTTACGACGAATTTATGTGAGGATTTTACAATCCACCATACTCTCTGTGGCCCAACATGTCTTGCTAGATGAGCTAATCGCGGCCGTGGGCTTAAGTTATGTGAAGTTTCTAGCTACGCAAGATCTCGATGTGCTAAATGCACGTGTCGCAACCTTCATGCAGTATGAAATGGCTTTGTAGGGCGGGTTCGATACCAAGCTGCTTTAGATATACCAACAAAGTTTGTGGCAATACCAGACGAATGACCTACGCCTCGTTTCTCTAGGTTGGAAGTCAAACATTACTCCGGATAGAAAGGGGAAAACATCAATCAATCGCTGGATCTGTGAGATTGCGATGACCATGGGATCTGGCATAATCTCCCTTTATCATCAGTGATTCTCTATGGCCATCTTTAAGCTTGGTTGGAGAGCTAATGAGTGGGCCTTGAGGTACAGCACGTCTGTCGACGTGGCAATTCCCACTTATGATCATCTTAAAGTAGATTTGTTGTAAGTTTTCTCGCCGCATAATCATGCCCATCGCTTGCGCTCATGCTGCCTATCTTCCTGTCAGTGTAAGAATGAGTTAATGGACTTTATCTAAGAGCTACGAACTCTAATGGCTGCTATATAGTCCGACCCTCTCCCTGAGGCAGTCTACGTGACCGTCTTAATGAAATGTCATCACACTGGCGTGGCTAGATCTGAAGGCTTTCAGGTCGATCCTTAAACTTCTGAAGAGACTGTAAGCATCGTTCAGAATGCTGAGCTAAACCTGAAGTCGGCCAGACTTGTTTGGGATGGGTACAGCCCTAGCTTTGCGAGGGCAACCTTGACAAAGACGCTGGCTTACTGTAAGCCTACACCGATGGATCTAATCCATGCTAAAGATAAAGGTAAAGCTAAGCATCAGGTTGCGAAGCAAAATCAGGAAGTGAGGCGGTGTCACGTGTGCCGAAGCACTAACGTGTTGCGTCCCACTTGTCCTTTGCGCAAATAGCGCCCGATTCCTATGAGCCAAAACCCTGGCCCCAACCATAATTCTGGTATGGCTCGGTATAAGGTGGACACTCAGTATGCGCGGGGCACCTAAGTGATTCGTACTCGGCTGTGTCACTTTCTCTACGAGGTACAGCAAAACAGGTCTTATCCCCAAAGAGCCATGTGCCCGTCAGCACAAAGCGTGATAATAAACCGGACTTGTTAGTCGCTGATGCGACGGTAAAAGACTGTAATAGGCATTTATGAATTTTTAATAAATTCAGAACCATCATGCAATTATGCTCGACGTCATTTCCTTAAGGAGAGTCAGCGATAAGCTGAAGCGCTCAAGGCGCATAATGTTTACTCGATCACCATTCGTTTAGCGACAGGTAGTCGCGTCACGGTACAAAAAGTCACGTTGATCTTAGGTGTAGAGATTTTGTACTTAAGATCATTGTGCGCTGACTCTACCTCAATTTGGATTTGAGATTCGATCTCATTCTAGTAATGGCTTGGCTTGAAACCCATGAGCCATGTATAAAATGGAGGTCGAAGACCTTAGGTGCAGCGCGCAATGTTCCTACCGATTATTTATAAGGTCATATACTCACCTTTGCTAGGCAATAGAAGTGCAATTGGTGCGAGCATTTGACGGAGGATGTCAATGTGCTGGACATCTATATGTCCGAATAAATGAAATTCAATGTATATGAAATTAAAATTAAGAGGAATTCTTTAACCGTACGTTGAACAATTTTTTCTCCGTTGAGTGATAATCGTTGTATTACTGAGTCATTGCATGCTGCAGGCATGGTTTGGCCTAGACCGAGACATCATAAATTTTATTCTCTGATGTGAGTGGGGTGGCACGTAAAATTTCACCGACTAAGGGCGGCCGAGATGGCACCTCTCTGAATGTCGGTATACACATTGTTGGCAAAAAGCTGGAACATTCAGGGCAAGGTCCACAAAATGAACGTAAAGTGGTACGTTTTATGTTACTGGGTGTGTGTTCGAGTTACGAAACTCTTCACCAGATTACGTTCATGACACGAGCTATCGTATAGGGGGTGCTAAGATAAGCAGCAACCACAGGGACCATATCGTATCGGCTTCTAAAAGATATAAAGTTTCCTAAGGGAGAAGATCCTAGAGTCCAGAGGCACCAGTTATAAACCAAACGTCCATGAAATCTCGAAGTGGTAAATTGCCAGGACACTATATACACTTGTCACAGGAGTGACTGGCCATGCTGATGGCAATATTAGTCTTATGACTTTTCCATACTTGAATCACTCTCTTTGTACTAGACGAGATGTCTTATTGCAAATTTATTCACGCTCTGAAGGCGGGAGAGTTATCCAAGCTAGCGGTAATTCGACATGATGTTAAGTTGAGCTCATCCTCGTTGTTGGAAGAGTTAGTTCTTGAAAATTCTACAGTGGCACTTAGTGCGCGTAGTGGATTTGTGATCTGAAGGATCCTAGTAATCCGTTCTATTCTTTGGTTTAGGCGATATAAAACGTGGTGTTTTATACACCATCGTTCCTTTACCCCCCCCCCCCGATGGAGATGTACGTCATTAAATACTTAGTTTTTCTAACCAAATACTGGAAACATGGTTGTGGCCTTTACTAGAGGAACATTGTTATGTCATTGATGACTTCTTTAGTGCAAAGCACGCGGCTGGAATGATACGTAAGAGCATATTTTCCCATTCTACACCGACATACTATGTCAAAAGCCTAATGTAAAGTGGCGCATTGTTTATGCTTACAATAAGTTTAATGCGTCTACCATGACGGTTCAACCACCAATTTTTAAAAAAATGGGTTCTTCAGAACAATTTAGTGGCATGCACCATGTACAGTACTATCTACTTAGTCGATTGGCATTACCAACAGCTCATGCGGGAGAGCTATATTCCGCTGACAGCGGTCATCCCTCCGGGCCTTATGCTCTGGGAGTGGCTCGTTATGGCACATGTGTTAATACATACCCCGGCTACATTTAATCGTCATGTGACCCAATTGTTCAGGCCTCAACGAGGTATGGACAGACATACTGTGATGACATCTTTGTCCATTGTCGTGCTACGAACGGTTGGTTAGATGTCGATAATCACATCGACCATTTACTAGCGGTGCTCGAGTGCATGCGCACAAACAAATTGTATGCCAACGCCTCTAAGTGCATATTTGGTGCACAAGAGATTCCCTTTTAACGGTGCTCCATTGGGAAGCGTGGCCTTAAAGCGGATCCTCCTAAAGTAAAAGCCATAGTTGATTGGCCGATTCCAAAGGAATAAAAGGACTTACGCAAGTGGCTCGGCCTTGCCAATTACTTACACAAGTATAGTGCGAATTACGCAGATATGGCTCGGCCATTATCCAATCTCCTTATAGAAATGTATCGTGGTGCTGGACTATCACCGAGCATGTGTCTTTCAATCAGTTAATGAGAGTATCCTGCATGCACCAATCTTGAATTTGCCCGATTCTGATCATTCATTCAGTGTCGTCTGTGGCGCATCTAACATCTCCATAGGCGGTGGTTTATTACCTACAGATTCTGATGGACGGTAACGCGTCATTGCGATTAATATCCGACAGCTGAAAGCATCTAAAAAACCATTCAGTTAATGACAAAGAGCTATCATTAATTAAGTGTGCCTTTGTCAAATTAAACATCCATCTGCTTAACTCTGAGCCGTACGTGATCTATACCGATCATGCGTCATTACGCACTGCGAAATAGCCGCTTCATCTCTCTCAGAGAATGGCTCGTTAAAAATTATTCTTTGCCGAATATATTAATGAGGTGAAGTATAAGCCAAGCAAGAAAAAGACTTTGGGTGATGCGCTGTCTCGCAGGCGTAATTATAAGCTAATTCATGTGACGACCCTGCAATGAAGTCGATCTTACAGAATTGCTTGATCGAGAGTCGATCTTCCACTTGCCCAGACTCGCCGACTCACGGAGGGGTACTCCGATCCGTGCCTTGTTTTTTTTTAGCTTTGTGCTCACCTTGTCTACCCATCGGTTGGGCTGGCCTGAGCTCTTCTCGTATCGGCCTTGGGAGATGTCGACCCGCTGAGAGGTTGGGTCGAGAGTTCGATTTCGGTGCGGAAATCTTCACACCACGAACGAGGGTTCTGCGATCTTGATCTTGAGTCGCGGCGATCTCTTATCTCGAAGCGTCGCGATATCGATATTGAATCACACCGATCTCGATTTATTCTCGGGGTCGGGGTCTTCTGCGGTGCGGAAATCTTCACTCAGCAAATAGTAGCCTTGCGTCGACCTTGCGTTTGGATCGTTCCGACCTGGTCTCGGGATCGGCCGATTTTGCCGGAAGTGCGCAATCTGGGCGGATCGGTTGCTTGTTTCGCCAAAATGAAACGTGCCGATCTGTACAGTAAATCAAAACGACCTTGCTCGGTCTTGTCTTGAACGCCTTGTCCCGATCTTCTGACCACTTGCGCCGTCCCGCGATCTTGTGTCCAAAATCCTTTTCCTTTACCGTTGTTTGCTGCTACCCTAGCAGTTTGAGTTGAGTTGAGTTACCTTAACCCCACCTTGGCCAAACAATTTAAGATGAGTACACGAAACACGGCGCGGCGAAGTCTCTTGATCGACGGGAGGCCAAATATCCTGCCCGGAAGAGAAGTCTGCGACGTGCTTTATATGTAAAAACGGTAACTGTTTTATTAGCCAACCAAATTAATAGCCATCCTATTCATAAGCCTATACCAAACAGTAGGTCACTCTCCAAACCGATATCACCTTTAAGCTTGACCGCCCCCTTGAACACGTGTCGAAATTTCATGACATGTAGTCCAAAGATAGCGCCAATACTCCCGATATAGTGCCTACATGCTCAAAAGAGGCCAGATTCCTAATACGGTACCAAATACCAAATTTTGGTACCGAAAAGTCCAAAATAGTATCCAAATGCCGAATGTGTCTAAATCCATTTTGCGACGTCAATTCAACCGGCTTCCATTAGCTCTTTCATTCTGAACTTTTGCGACATCAATCATGGACCTTCAACAAACGTATTCATCATAATCTTAAAGTCCTATCAGCGATATATCTATAATCAAGAGGGAACATGACCGATCTGGTGCCCAAATTCGAGATCGTTGAGATCAACACGGCACAAAATCAGCAGTTGAAGTTCTTCTATTGATTGTAAATGCTCCAATAATATTCTTCAGGGTTTATCTGGCCCACGAGACTCTTTCTATAGTCCCTGGATGTCCACGAGTACCCAAATTTCCAGATCGAGCTATAATTAACCTAAATCATTAATTCCATTGTGAGATCGGTAAAGAGTATTACTGATCTGCCGGATGTTACACCTTCGTCCCAGAGTCATATCTCTTCGCATCACCTGGTCCCAGATGCATTTTTCAGAATGACTTGGACACAATATTCATGACCGTTGCTATACGTATCATTCTCCTTGACCAACATTCAGGTAAATTGTGTGACTTAGTCCCACTTTATCGTCCCAGATCGCTCTTTACGTATCCTTCTCTTTAACCAATATTTAGGTAAATTGTATGACTTCGTCTCACTTCCTCGTCTCAGATCGTTCCATGAGAATCGTTCTATTGGTCGTCTTGGCCCAGATCGCTCTATCCCTAGTCGTTCCATATCCATCAGTTTGGCGAGAGTTAGATCGTATCGCCGATCCCCATTGAAATCGATATACATCTCCTTATTGGATCGCTAGGTCCCTTGACATCATTTTCCACCAGTGAGTGACACCCCGACTGGGTGGTCACCGATACACGTCCCATCATTTGATCTGTGATTTTACCACAACCGCCCCCTGTACTAAAGTCCTTTGGGCGGCAATCGGCTCCAGTTCAATCACTCATCAACTTTGTTATAAACACATAAGTCGGCTCCATGGCATCTCTTACGCGTTCCCCCTCCTCGCCAGTTCCTCGGAGTGCTCGACCTTGCTGCTGTCTCCTGGTCGCGATCTGTCACTCAGATCTTCTGATCAAGGAATCATATTCCTATATGCCGGATCGGCCGGGGTTCCCAGGTCATCTCGATCCGGCCGGATCTCTACCAATCCCTATGGGATCACCAGATCGACGACCGGCGGGGTCTGCGTCACCTGGCCCAGACTCGCCGGCTGGATCGCCCGCTCATGGGAGGAATACTGCCCTGGCCCCGAAACTATTCGGGTCTCCAAACCATTCCGACCCGGCCGACTCGGTACCGATCATTATGGGATCGTCAGACCGCCTGCCTGCGCCGATCGCGCTTCCCGCATCGCCAGCGATTTTTGGTGCGCTTAGATCCGACACCCTGGCTACCAGTGCGTCTCGTGGTGGGTTCACTTCAACCGTGGACATCACCGGTAACGTTCCAAGTGTTTCTGCAGACGATATTTGTTCCACGTTGGCTACTATCGCTTATTTATGAGATCGCAAGGCCACCTTCTGCAGCCAAGCCGAAACCATCTACGCGCTTCAGCAGTCGTACCGAGAGGCTGTTGCGCGGGGAGACCGCTAGCGAGACGAGGTTAATTCTCTGTATAGATCAGCCGCCGCATTCGTATCCTTCATTAAGCGCCGATGAGATTTAATGCAAGGTATCTACGTCAACGCAGTGTATTCTTTGAGCGACATTAGACGAGCTTTGTGAACGCATCGAGATCAATCAGCGCAGATTCTTCGGCTGCGTGGAATGTTACGTGGTAGTAATGAGGATCGAGGCAACTTGGAACAACAGGTAAAAACCTCGTCGATTCAGATCCATTCGCTTCAATTCGAGCGCGATCTTCTCTGACAGCAGCAAGACTAGCTGACCTCCAAAAGTTCTTTCCTTAACAGGAAATCTTTACCGTTACCGGAGATATTGGATCGGATTCAGGCGGAGATCGCTGAAGGCTTGACTTCGATTAGATTCCCATACAGCAGGTGGACTATTCAACTCTTTTGGAAGGTCAGCTGACACATTCAAATGTGCAGAATGTTAACCTTCGTCGTCAGCTATCGGAGCACCTCACAGTATATGACCAGTTAAAGGTGAAAGAGCGAGATCGATATCGTAATTTAGCAGAACACCGGACTCTTCTACACACCATCAATAGTGCCATACTCGGGTCCCAGTCACCTGCGTCACTTACTCGGCAATCCTCCAAGAGTACCACTCCGGCCAGATCGGCACCTTCTTCCGTTGTACAGACGCCGCGGTATCCTGCCCGTAGATCTCCCTCGAGATCGTCTGCCTCACCAGCCAATCGTCAGCGCATTCCCCCGATTATCCAGTCCGTAAATTCTCTCACCATCCGATCAGGCTCTCGCGTAATATCGTTGAGCCCTTCAACACCTTGCAAGATACTCCCAAGATTGACCCCCTCTGCGCCCACACCCGAGTCTTCGAATCCTTCGTTTCCTTCCTCGGATTCTGGGCCGGATCGGGCGGTGGGATATAGTCCGAGTTTGGCTCTAGCTCGGACGATTCAACTTTTTCGTGTTGGCTCAATCGAGATCGGCCGCTCGTCGTCAGACGAGATCGGATATCCGGTCCGCCACACCCGATTCCTCCCAAGCTGCTCTGAATAATTCCCCTTCGTCCGTGACAACCGCAATTGACCAAGAACTTTCGCGTCTGCTCCCACCAAGCGCTTCGGAGCCTCGTTATCTCTCCTACTCGTCCACTACGGCCACGACTACTCCCTTTGAATGACAATCAGGATGATGGTGACTCTGGTGATATGTATCTGTCATCGCCGGAAGAAAAAATCAGCGAGATCGGTTCGGTTACTTCGCCTCGTGGATCCACTGCACCTTTAGCCCGCCATTTGTCCGACAGCAACTGCGGTATCAACATTCCGGCACGCCAAGTGGCTAACAGAGTCCTCGATTCTGTTGATTTCGACAATCTTCCGCCAATCCAGCATCACGGGGTCAAAGGATTCCCAATTATTTGGCACATTCTTACCGTACAGCTTCCTAGATCGCCCCTTGGTCAGTTTCGCGAATCGCGATAGTTTGCGTGAAAACTATGGCTATTGAGCTGCTGTTCCACCATTTTTCCAGGCCCAAGCAACTTCTTTTCCCTCCCACACTCACGGAAGGGCTCCGCATACTAGGACTTGGGCACCTGGACTGATCTCGGGGCAACAAATCCAGGCTCTGTAAACTACATCCATTGGGATAATATCGTGGTTCCCGTGAATATAATATCGTTCTCCATGACTGGATTGTATCGTGACATGATTACTCGTTACCTAGAGCTTGAGTCCACTCATCGACAAGCTCTGTGGTAATCCACCCATGCCTTCCCGATCTCTCCGCGTCAACGACGATATGAACGGTTCATGCAAGCGTTTTGGCACCAACGGAAACAGCTTAGATCTCGTTTTGGAGCGCGTTGGAATAATTTCTTGAAGATGATACTCAGCGGCATGATTGCTGGCCACTGCGATCCTGACAATTTGCTGGATCCCTTCTTCCTGCATTATATGCGCCCACATGAGGAGCGAGTTTGGTATCCAAGGTTGGGACATTCTGACGACTTAGCCGACCTGATTGAGGCGTTGGACATGGCAGACCAAGAGGATCCTTGTCGTTACCAGTTTCTTAACGCCAACTGGGATCACCCTGGATCGCAGATCGCTCGTCTAAAAGACATGTTTGAGCCTGCTCCATCATCTTAGGCCAAAATTGATGTCCGGTCCAATCTTCTTTCGTAATTGTGTATGTCTCTCTATAGTATTTTTTGGTAATTAAATCCTTTTAACCTACACAACTTCAATTCTCCCTCGATCCACAACATTCAGTAAGGTAATTGATTCGACTGTCTCCATACTCACACACCTAGCTCTATCCATCAGCATGTACTACCTCCTAGCACACCTTGCCACCCCATCCATCCGCATATGCTTCCTCTTAGCATATCTGCCCAGACCGTTCATGTTCGTCCGACTTGCCTTCGTGAGACTGCATCACTTCGAAACGGTTTTCGACTCACTCGGTTCCGATTAAACGCTTTCAAGATCGCTCCACAACTCAGATCTGCCTCGTCCACCCAACTCAGATCGGGATATCCCTTCCATCTCACCAGAAACTGTCGGTGTACTCGCCCATAACGAGTTTTCCAACCAGATCGCACGTCCAATACCTCTTCCACTTCCTATCTCCTCTCCTTAAGATCGCTCCTTCAACTGTAATCTGGTAGTAGAGCTTCATCAAAATCCAAGTGATTGGCTTCATCCAACGTATGCTGGTCTTTCGGCCGCTCGGGGAACGTCTTTACTCTCTACAATCGATAGATGAACAATCGGGAACAGTCGATATGGGGTACCTGCGATCCCCAAGTTCTCATCGTGATCTCCACACATATCCGTAACCCGGAATGGACCATGCCACATATGTGCTAGCTTCTTCGCATATTCTTTCTCGACTCGATCCAGGTATAGGCAAACTTGTGTCCCCACATCGACTTCATAATGCTCCAGGTCTTCATTGTGTTGATCTGCTCTTTCCTGGATCGCAGCTAGTAAGTGATCATTCACCGCAGATCGAGCCCGCTGATATTGTCTTCGGATGTTGTATCTCCACCTTTTTGGATCGCGATCTCTTGTTCTCGTGTTCCCCACAGACACCGTAGCCTCTAAATGTCGATCTCGAATCCCACCCATGAATCAGATAGAATGGGGTGTTTCCTCGGATCCGATCTTGCGCGGTATTAATCGCAAAGATTAAACGTATAGCATATTCATTCCAGTCTCGTTGGTCGGAATCGGCAATATACATCTTGAGCGACCGCGTTTAGGTTTGCACCATTCGTTCGGCCGTTCCATTTGCTTGTGGTCGGTAGGCTATGGTTGCACGCTGTTTTTGTCCTACGATCTGGCTGAAATCTCGGAAGATGTCATACATAAATCCCGGCTCCCGATCATGCCTAATTGCTTCACTGGCTCCGAAGCGTCGGAACACGCTTTATACGTAATTATCTGCGATCTTTTTTGCGGTCCGTTACGAGCTAGACATTGCGATCACATACTACGAGAAAAGATCGATCAGATGAGTAGCTCTGTTTTCTCCTTGAGCGGCTTGAGCAACGACGGTTTATTATCCATCGCGATAATCTGAAATGGATAGGTCGCTTGTAAATTACCAGGCGATTTCTCATCGATCGAAGGACTCCCCTTTCCGGTCTCACAATCGGTACACTCGCCTACATATCGTTGCTTACTACGGTACAGCCCTCTCCAGTGGAATCGCGATCAGATCCTCTGATATGTTCTGTCAATACCCTGGTGGTCTCCTTCCAGGCTATCGTGCTAATGGTGCAAAAAGTCCTGTTGCAACGTCTCTGGGATCACTAGACGCATCAAACCATCGCGATATTCTGACTATCTTTTCGCCATGGGGCAGAAAAAAAACAGCTATTCTTGTTAATCTCGTACTCAGGTGCTAGTTTTGCGCACACCTTCACATCTCCAGCGTCCAGGCTTGATATATCGCCGTTCAGATAACTCTTGAGGTTGACGATCCAACGCTCTTCATCCTAAGCTTGTACAATTCGTCGAATCCTAATCCTCTGCACAATCTCCTCCTGTATCACTTCGGGCTGATGGTGTCTCCATCGGGCCGTTCTCGTGATCGCAGTTATTCAAGCAAGCTTCCCATCCTGCTTGGGCTTCAACAATTCATCGAGACAATTCAGAGTCATCAGATCTTGCCGATCTTCGTCGGCTACCACCGTTCTCACAATTTCGATCTGCAATGCTGTGCTGGCTAGTCCATGCGCGCTTTTGGTTCCATTCTCGATTCATGTGTAGGAACTCATGATTCGGCCACGTTCGCAATTTGTCCAACGCTTCTTGTATCAACATTTGAAGGCCCGGAGCCTTGCAGTCGATCTCGCCGCGCATCTGCCGGATCACCAAATTCGATTCTCCACAAAGAATTACCCGCCCCCTGTCCAGATCGGCAAGTAATTTGAAGCATAATAGCAAGCCATTATACTCAGCTTCATTCACGGTCAGATCGAGAGCGTATCTGGATTCTGCCGCTACGATCGTCCACTCAGGCAACCTCCATATCACAGCACTGTACGAACCCTCTTCCTTCTTAAAAATCGCCGATCCATCAAAGCTGGCCACCAGCAACTTCTCATCCACTTTCACCGTGGGTGTTGGCATTGATATCTTGAGTCGGTAGTTCTTTCGCGGGGTTATTGCGATCAGCATCTCTTCCATCTCCTATCTCGGAATAATACTCGTTGCCAGCATCTCCATGATCTCTTCTTCTCCTTTTTTGCATTTCTTCACCTCCATAGTCCAGTTCGACAGCAAAGCAGCCTACCGCCCTAATCTCCCGTTGATCCCTCGAGATTGCATCAACCATGCTAACGTGGAATGTCGGGTCAGCACAGTGATCTCCCGTGAAGCAAGCGTCGTATAGCACACATCCAAAACACGAAGTAACGCCAGCACTTCCTTCTCCACCGTTCCGTAGTTAAGTTCATTAGGCTTCAAAGTACGGCTAGTAAACGTTACCGGATGATACACGCCATCATACTCCTTAATCAGGGCCGCTAAGAAGGCCCACCTACTAGAATAGACGACGATCACGGGAAGACGATCCGGGTCGAAAGGTTTACGCATAAATGTTGTAGCTATCTTAGCTTTCAGCATGTAAGCGCAGCCTCATCTTCCTTTCATCGACCCTCTTTCGACCATTCTTCTCCTGCTGCGAGCTGAGATCGGCCGATCTCGAAGAAATCCGATTCTCTTAACTAGTACAACAATGCGGCGTACACCTCGAAATACTCAATGAAGCGGCGGTAGTAGTTCAAGCTTCCGAGAAAAGATTGCATAGCTCGCAGTGTGCTAGGAAATGGTATATAGACCAACGACTCCGAGTTCTTGGGCTGAGCCTCTAGACCATCCATCGACATTCGATGTCCCAAATATTCGACCTTACGGCACCCGCAAAAATTCTTCGTGAGACTGATAGACAGGTTCCACTTATTACATGCTTCTAGCAGTCGTTCCACTTTTGCGTACAAAGATTTTCATGACGTGGCTGGTATGAGAATATCGTCAATGTAAGATCGGCGTCCCAGTATAGAAGGCCGCCGATCTGTCTAAGGTTCCCCATCCTTAAACACGTCAATCGGGCCATCCGATGTTGATCTCTGGCCGATCTTGAGATATCCATACAGTGCATTGTCCACCAGACGTTGATAAATCTGAGGTGTGTTCTTGAGCCCAAAAAGCAATCGGAGACACTCGAAAAGACCAAACGGCGTGACAAACGCTGAGATCAGTTATGCTCGTTCAGTCATCTCAACGACCCAGAATCCACTGGCCATGTCTAGCGAACAGTACCATAGGGCTTTATCCAAATCCTTCAGCAGATCGCTGATCAACGGCATGGGGCAAACCATCAGGCGTGTCAGCTGATTCACTCTTCGATAATCAATACAGAGACAAATATCCACTCCATTCTTTTTGATGATCACCACTATCGGAGACGCCCAAGGCGACGTGGATGGCTGAACGATCTTGGCCGCTAACAGCTCTTTGATTAGATCCGACAACTTCTCCCGATATTTCAGCGCGACCGGACGTACTCTTTGCACTATCGGTGCTGCCCCACCGACATCGATATCACGGATCTCGCCTCGTGCTGCCGGTGGTAGAGCATTACCTTTACCCATGAGAAGGTGACGGATCTTCCAAATCAGCGATCTATGTCTTTGTTGATCTCCTGTGAGGGGAACGTTAGGCTCGCCTATCTGAATGTCGTCAATTGTCATTTCTTCCGTGTCAGTGGATATATCTGGTAACACCGCCAGATGTCGCTCAATGTCCTCGGCAAACAAATCTCCACTGTCGTGATAGTAGACTGGTAATTCTGCGGAGTCAGCTTCGTCGATCTTGGACGACTCGTCCTCTTTAGGTTCTTGTGCCTCCTCGGGTCAATACGATCCTGATCTGTTGTCTGTAAGATTTACGTCCAACTAAAACAGTCTGTTGTCTTGTTCTCCTTGTTCGGTCCCGTGGTCCCTTCTCATCGCGATCTCGGTTTCGATACCAGGATCGTTATCCATCGACAATAGATTTGGTTCATCGAGTGGATTAGACCTGACTTCGTTGACCGTTACTTCCCTTGCAACAACAGTATCTGCCTTTTGCAATTCGTCGTCGCCAGCTTGTTTCGTTACCATGAAGACCGCTGGAAGTATGTCCTGTAGCGCATCAGACGGACGTTTCATGATGCATTTGGGAGTGGCGTACGTAGGGCGATCTACCAATGGTCCGATCTGTTCTTTTGGGAGTTCATTCACTCGATCCGTCGTAGCCTCATACGCCAGAGTCTGCCACTCTTTGTACTTCCCCGATCCGACCGTCACGAATCCTTGAGTCCTCGGTATCATGCCTCCTTCCATCCACACGCCCGGTACAGTATGAGTGGTTAGTATAATCTCGTGATCGCCAATATCGGTCATCTGCGGATACTTCCTCCTACCAAACCCCGAGATCACCGTAGGTACCTAGTCAGGTCCTCGGGCGACCCACAACTTCATCTTGGCCCCACCAATCTCAATCTTCATTTCTCTTGACTCTCCGACCGGGATCACTATGTGTTGGTTAGTCGCCGTTATATTCTGTACTTTAGATCTGTACGCGGGGTGACGTCCTGAGAGGTGAATACGGATTTCTTTCGGTAGACATAGCGCGCCGTCGGATAGATCGAGTTGTACTCCGGCAGGTACCATAAAGTCCATTCCCAAAATCGCGTCTTGTCCCACTTGATCGCCTACCCATACATTGAAGTAATATACCAGCGATCCTGCGAGGGTTACTTTGATCTTGGTATGTCTCATCGTCATGTACGGATTTTTTTCCGATCCCGATACATTCTTGTCGTTGACTTTCGTCAATGTGACAACCAACCTTACGAGCAAAGGTGGTGTCAATAATAGACACTATAGCACCGGAATCAAATAGCAGAGTGGCTTTTACGTTGTTGATCTTGCCAACAGATTTCGCCTGTTTGAACCACTTCCCGGGAGAATAATGTTTCCAGTATCCGCGAGACTCCCCATAAGCGAGCTCAATTTCCATTGTTGGTTCGGCTCTCGAGTATTCTTCGATATTCTTCAGACTGGAGACGGGAGAGACACGTTTTGACTTCGAACGAGATATATTTGTTTCCATATCTGCATTCTGCTTACTCTCGCGATCTGTCTTCTTTTTTTCACGTGTGCAGTAATGCAGAGCCCAGAACGCTCGGCTCGTACCAGATTCAAACCTGGAGAGCGTCCTAGTTTAACATCTTCTCAGCCTTCTCTGGCATCATCCCCGCATGCTTGTTTGGGACGTACCACTGTCGGATCATGTTGTAGAACTCCTCCATGGGACACTTCCCCGGGTCATGCATCTCATTGCAGGCGCGATACACGAAAAAACGATTGTCCGAGGGGTGCCCTTTACGCCCACATTTCTGTCAAGTGAGCCGTTTCCAACAAGCGAGATCTCTGTGCTTGGTCGATCCGCAATGAGTACACGGCTTCGATGGCATACTGCGACCTTGGTCTGTGACCTCTCGGATCCGCCGATCCTATGTTCGCCGAAGTTTCGCTGGTTGTTTGCGCCGATCTGCAGCAGAGGCTACATGAATCGATCTCAAACGATCTTATGACTACGATCCGTTAATTTCTGAGTCGAATTCGCTGCTAATTACCTCGGTACGGAACATCCTCACAGCCCGTGCGGGCTTAGACAATACTGTGGCAAAGTCACGCCTTAATATTTTGGGACGTAGATCGGTGACCACCCATTAAGGCGTCACTTACTGGTGTAAATTTATATCAAGGTACTTAGTGATACAATAAGGAGATGGAAAGCGATCTTAACCGGGATCGGCGATCCGATCTAACTGTCTCCAGACTGATGGGTATGGAACGACTTGAGACGGAGCGATCTGGCACAAGACGACAAAAAGAAGATTTCCATAGAAAGACCTGGGACAAGGATCTGGGACCAGGTGATGCGAAGAGATATGACTCTGGGACGAAGGTGTAACATCCGGCAGATCAGTAATACTCTTTACCGATCTCACAATGGAATTAATGATTTAGGTTAATTATAGCTCGATCTGGAAATTTGGGTACTCGTGGACATCCAGGGACTATAGAAAGAGTCTCGTGGACCAGATAAACCCTGAAGAATATTATTGGAGCACTTACAATCAATAGAAGAACTTTAACTGCTGATTTTGTGCCGTGTTGACCTCAACGATCTCGAATTTGGGCACTAGATCGGTCATGTTCCCTCTTGATTATAGATATATCGCTGATAGGACTTTAAGATTATGATGAATACGTTTGTTGAAGGTCCATGAGTGATGTCGCAAAAGTTCAGAATGAAAGAGCTAATGGAAGCCGGTTGAATTGACGTCGCAAAATGGATTTAGACACATTCGGCATTTGGATACTATTTTGGACTTTTCGGTACCAAAATTTGGTATTTGGTACCGTATTAGGAATCTGGCCTCTTTTGGGCATGTAGGCACTATATCGGGAGTATTGGCGCTATCTTTGGACTACAGGTCATGAAATTTCGACACGTGTTCAAGGGGGCGGTCAAGCTTAAAGGTGATATCGGTTTGGAGAGTGACCTACTGTTTGGTATAGGCTTATGAATAGGATGGCTATTAATTTGGTTGGATAATAAAACAGACTTAACCTGCTTTTTACATACTCACGAGCACGTTCGCAGACTCTCTCTTCCGGGCAGGATATTTGGCCTCCCGTCGATCAAGGACTTCGCCGCGCCGTGTTTCGTGTAGCTCATCTTAAATTGTTTGGCCAAGGTGGGGTTAAGGGGGTAACTCAACTCAACTCAAACTGCTAGGGTAGCAGCAAACAACAACAAAGGAAAAGGATTTTGGTTACACGATCGCAAGGCGGCTCAAGTGGTCAGAAGATCTGGACAAGGAGTTCAAGACAAGACCGAGCAAGATCGAGCAAGATCGAAGCGATCTACTGGACAGATCGGCACGTTTCATTTTGGCGAAACAAGCAACCGATCTGCCCAAATTGCGCACTTCCAGCAAGATCGGCCGATCCCGAGACCAGATCGGAACGATCCAAACGCAAGATCGACGCAGGACTACTCTTTGCTGAGTGAAGATTTCCGCACAGCAAAGACCCCGATCCCGAGGATAAATCGAGATCGGTGTGATTCAAGATCGATATCGCGACGCTTCGAGATAAGAGATCGCCGCGCCTCTAAATCAAGATCGCAGAACCTCCGTTCGTGGTGTGAAGATTTTCACGCCGGAAGCGAACTTTCAATCCAACCTCTCAGCGAGATTGACATCTCCCAAGGCCGTTTATAAGATCTAAAGCCAGCCCAACCGACGGGTACACAAGGTGAGCACAAGGCTATACAGCAAGGCACGGATCGGAGTACTCTCTCCAAGAGTCGGCAAGTCTGTGCAAGTGGAAATTCGACACTCACACAAGCGATTTTGTGAGGTCGACTTCACCACAATGATGCTTGTGCCCGGGTCTTCTGAGGTCTCTGGTTTTCACCGTGAGTCCACTGGCGAAGATGTCAAGATCAAGCAAGAACCTGGGATTGAAGTGTCAGCGACAGAGGGATTGACGCAGACACGCAGAAGCACAAGGATCCCGTATCATCAGAGTTTTGGGAGGGGCTCTGATGGAAACAAAATGAAAGAGGAAGATCGAGAGGTCGATCTGGAAGATAAACCTCAATTTCCTCCTAGGGTCCATTAGGGGGCCACCGCAGATCGATCTGCAAAGATCTGTCTGCTTGATTAAAACCCAATGGTAAAAACCAAACCGGCGAACGCCAAACCCTATTTCCTCGTCGATAGATCACCTGACCTCAAGCCGAGGAACACGATCACGAGATCGACCCATACCAAAACGATCCACGATGAGATCGATTGGATCGGACGGCAAAGATCGCCAGATCGACCATACCGTGCAATCGAAGATCGGAGCCAAAGAGGAATACGATCAAGACACTGGACAAGATCGCGATGCAAAAGACCGAATATGATCCAAAGAAGATCGCGTCCATGGGAGAATGAAACGACAGGCAAGTCGTTGGAGCATGCGAAATGGCAGCGCTATTATATCCATTTGAAGACAATGCTCAAGACGGATCCGGTGCTCAAGATATTACGGCCCAAGTTGATCGGCCCTCTGGATAAGCCGATCTCGGTCCCACCTCCTGGGACCAACAAAGTCGACGCGATTAACTCTGATTTTAGCAGATGTTGGACGACATGGGTTTCTGCGCTAATGCTTTTGATGGAGATGAACTGCTGAGTTGCAGCTTGGAACAGTTGGAGGACGCAAGGAGCAAGTTCGTGGGGATCATGACACTTATGGTGGGTGAAGCCACTACGTCTAAAGACAAGGTCGCTAGTACACTCGGACTCACTCCGTGAGCACCTCACAGGATCTCCTCACTATGCCTCAGATGACTCTGAGATCGAGTCAGACGAATCCATCAGCATTCGCCGGATGTCTCTAGGACCGTCAGGAGGATCGTTCCTACAAGGACCAGATCGGCAAGGCCAAGATCGAAGCCTTGAAGGAGCAAACCAAGATCGACGTACAACGACGGCCGACCAATGCACCTATGAGGTTGGGAGATCAGGAAGAGAATGATCTAAGTCGATATTTCAATATGGCGATGAAGAAACACGAATCAGAACAACGAGCAGCCCAACGAATGAACCGACAGCCGAGCCGTGATCCAGATCGCCGTACTTTTACCCAACCCTCGCAAGAGATCTATGACAAGACGGATGTGGATATGGAATCGGTGGAGTCCAACGCTTACGATCAGATCCAGCAGGAGGCAGAATATGATCCGGACGATCTGTGGATGGCCGAACCAAGGCGACCTCAAGTTGCCGCGACCGGTGTGACTAACGATACCAACTCCGTCATTCAAAGGATCAGAACCTCAGCGATCTTCGAGCTGAAAGAGTTCTCTGGAACGGATCGAGAAGTAGACAAAGCACAGACCTGGATCGGTAAAGTTAAATCAGCGTTCCTCCGTGACCAAGCATCGTACGAAGAGAGATGTCTGGTTTTCGGCGATCTCCTGGTAGGCCCAGCCCGCTACTGGTACCGACAGCTGTGCAGATCGACGAGATCCAATCTGGAAAGAATTGATGAACAGCTTCCTCTTGGAATATGCGGGACACGGGATGTCAGCGAGCCGGCAATATTACCACGCGAAGAAGCGGTCGGAAGAAAACCCTCTGCAGTACTTGCATCGGCTTAATGTGATGGAAATGCTGGCGAAGGTACCGGTGAAGGATGGAGCGCCAGATGCACGCAAGGAACATGTCAACCATTTCATTGACACCTTGGACGATCCCTGATCTCTCCGACCATCTGCTACTGCTGAATGTAGTAAATGCGGATGCCATGCAGGAGACATTGCATGGATACCAGCAAGGGAGATCGCGTCAAGGGATAGTGATGATGGGATCGTCTAAGCCCAGACAGAAGGGGACGCCTGGTACAGCACTTTCTAAGCCTGCACGTGCGGTGAGGATGGTCCGTACCGAGGATATCAGCAGTGATTAAGAATCGGACACCAACGGATCGGATTCGGAAGATCGATTGAGATCGATCCATATGGCTGCCAATACGGATCGGCGAACACCATCTCGCAACGCTTCAGCGAATATGAGATCGGTCGATCCGAATACTCGTCGAAACTATCAAGATCGCAGTAAGCCATAAAGCCGTGTACTCATTGCGGATCGACCAAGCATAAAGATCTCGGTTGTTGGAAGCGGCTCATGTGCCAGAAATGCGGGCGTAAAGGACACCCCTCCGACAATTGTTTTTTCGTGTGTCGTGCCTGCGGTGAGATGCATGACCCGGGGAAATGTCCCATGGAGGAGTTCTACAACATGATCCGACATTGGTACGCCCCGAACAAGCATGCAGAGATGCTGCCAGAGAAGACCGGGAAGATGTTAAACTAGGACGCTCGCCAGGTTTGAATCTAGTACGAGCCGAGCGTTCTGGGCTCTGCATTATTGCATACGTGGAAAAAAAGAAGACAGATCGCGAGAGTAAGCGAATGCAGATATGGAGACAAATTTATCTCGTTCGAAGTCAAAACGTGTCTCTTCCGTCTCCAGTCTGAATAGGATCGACGAGTACTCGAGATCCGAACCAACTAGGGAAATTGAGCTTGCTTATGGGGAACCTCGCGGATATTGGAAGCACTATTCTACCGGGAAGTAATTTAAACAGGCGAAAGCTGTTGGCAAAATCAACAACGTAAAAGCCACTCTGTTATTTGATTTCGGTGCTGAAGTGTCGATCATTGACACCACCTTTGCTCGTAAGGTCGGTTGTTACATTGACGAAAGTCAACGACAAGAATGTATCGGGATCGGAGATACTCCGTATATGACGATGGGACGTACCAAGATCAAGGTCACCTTCGCGGGATCGCTGGTATACTATTGCAATGTGTGGGTAGGCGATCTAGCAGGACAGGAAGCGATTCCGGCAATGGACTTTATGGTACCTGCCGGAGTGCGGCTCGATCTAGCTGATGGCGCGCTATGTCTACCAGAAAAAATCCGTATTCATCTCGCAGGACGTCGCCCCGCGTACGGATCGAAGATACATCACGTAACGGCGAAGGAACAACATGTAGCGATCCCGGTCGGAGAGTCAAGAGAAGTGAAGATCGGGATCGGTGGGTCTAAGATGGAGTTGTGGGTCACTAGAGGACCAGACTGGGTCCCCACGGTGATCTCGGGGTTGGGTAAGACGAAGTACCTGCAGATGACCAACATTGGCGACCGTGAGATCATACTGCCCACCCACACTATATTAGGCTTGTGGACGGAAGGCGATATGGTACCACGGACTCAAGGTTTTGTGACGGTCGGATCGGGGAAGTACAAAGAGTGGCAAACTCTAGCGTACGAAGCTGCGACGGATAGTGTGAATGCGCTTCCAGAAGAGCAGATCGGACCATTGGTAGAGCGCCCTGCATACGTCACCCCTTAACGTATCATGAAACGACAATCTGATCTGCTAAAAGATGTATCTCCAGCGGTTTCTACGGTGACGCGGCAGGCCGGAACGAGGAACTGCACAGAACAGATTTCGCGGTTGTGAAGGAAAAAAGGGGCATTGGAGCTGAATTAACTCCACACAACGAAGCAGAGCTATCGCGAATGGACAACGATCATGAGATCGAAAGCCATCATGCAACGAAGGGGGATCGCTATACCGAACAAAAATGGCCACGCGATAGACCGTCTCTATCGAAGGCCGATCCGACTGACAAATTGTTGGAATTGAGCCAGCCTGGAGAGAAGCAAGAGCCTGAAGAAGAGACATTGCCAAAGACTGAAGATGCTGAGATCGCAGAAACACCAGTTTACTACCACGAGAGCGGAGATTTGTTTGCTGAAGATATCGAGCAGCACATGGCAGTACTACCAGAAATGTCGGCGACTACGGAAGAAGTTACGATTGATGACATTCAGATCGGCGATCCCAATGTGCCTCTCACCACAGATCAACAGCGGCATAGATCGCTGATCTGGAAGAGCCGTCACCTTCTCATGGGTAAAGGTAATGCTCTACCACCAGCAGCACGAGGCGCGATCTGTGATATTGATGTCGGTGGGGCAGCACCGATAGCGCAAAGAGTACGTCCGGTCGCACCTAAATATCGGGAGAAGTTGTCTGATCTCATCAAAGGGCTGTTAGCGGCCAAGATTGTTCAGCCATCCACGTCGCCTTGGGCGTCTCATATAGTGGTGATCATCAAAAAGAATGGAGTGGATATTCGTCCCTGTATAGATTATCGAAGAGTGAATCAGCCGACACGCCTGATGGTTTACCTTATGCCGTTGATCAGCGATCTGCTGGAGGATTTCGATAAAGCCCTATGGTACGGTTTGCTAGACATGGCCAGTGGATTCTGGGTCGTGGAAATGACCGAACGAGCAAAACTGATATCAGCGTTTGTCACGCCGTTTGGTCCTTTTCGAGTGGTTGCGAATGCCGTTTGGGCTTAAGAACGCACCTCAGATTTACCAACGTCTGGTTGACAATGCGCTGTATGGTTATCTCAAGATCGGCCAGAGATCAGCTTCAGATGGCCCGATCGACGTGTTCAAGGATGGCGAACCTGAGACAGATCGACGGCCTTCTATACTGGGACGCCGATCTTATATTGACGATATTCTCATACCAGCCACCTCATGGGAATCTTTGTACGCAAAAGTGGAACGACTGCTAGAAGCATGTGATAAGCGGAACCTGTCTATCAGTCTCACGAAGAGTTTTTGGGGGTGCCGTAAGGTCGAATATTTGGGACATCGAGTGTCGATGGATGGTCTGGAGGCTCAGCCCAAGAACTTGGAAACGTTGGTCATCATCCCGTTTCCTAACACGCTGCGAGCTATGCAATATTTTCTCGGGAGCTTGAACTACTACCGCCGCTTCATTGAGGATTTCGCAGTTGTACGCCACGGTATTGTATGAGCTAAGGGAATCGGATTTCTTCGAGATCGGCCGATCTCAGCTCGCAGCAGGAGACGAATGGTCGAATGAAAATCGATGGAAGGAGGCTAAGGTTGCGTTCACGATGCTGAAAGCTAAGATAGCTACAGCTCCCATGCTTAAACATTTCGACCCGGATCGTCTTCCCGTAATCGTGGTTTATGCTAGTAAGTGGGCTGTCTCAGCGGCCCTGATACAGGAGTATGATGGCGTGTATCATCCGGTGACGTTTACTAGCCGCACGTTGAAGCCCAATGAGCTTAACTACGGGACGGTGGAGAAGTAAGTGCTGGCGTTACTTCGTGTTTTGGATGTGTGCTATACCACACTAGCTTCACGAGAGATCACGGTGTTGACTCGACACTCCACGCTAGCGTGGTTGATGCAATCTCGAGGGCTCAACGGGAGATTAGGACTGTGGGCTGCTTTGCTGTCGAACTGGACTATGGAGGTGAAGAAATGCGAGAGAGGAGAGGAAGAGATCTTGGGGATGCTGGCAGCGAGTATCACCCCGAGAGAGGAGATGGAAGAGATGCTGATCGCTATAACCCCGCGAAAGGACTGCCGACTCAAGATATCAATGCCACCACCCACGGTGGAAGTGGATGAGAAGTTGCTGGTGGCCAGCTTCGATGGATCGGCGAGGATAAAGAAGACAGAGGGTTCGTACAGTGCTGTGATATGGAGGTTACCGGAGTGGACGATCGTGGCAGCAGAATCGAGATATGCTCACAATCTGACTGTGAATGAAGCGGAGTATAATGGCTTGCTATTGTGCTTTGAGTTACTTGCCGATCTGGACAGGGGGCGAGTAATTCTTTGTGGAGACTCTGATTTGGTGATCCGACAGATGCGCGGCGAGATCGACTGCAAGACACTGGGCCTTCAACTGTTGAGACATAGAGCGTTGGACAAATTGCGAACGTGGCCGAATCATGAGTTCCTACACATGAAGCGAGAATGGAACCAAAGCGCGGATCGACTAGCCAGCACAGCATTGCAGAACGAAAACGGGAGAACGGTTGTAGCCGACGAAGATCGGCAAGATCTGATGACTCTGAACCGTCTCGATGAATTGTTGAAGACCAAGCAAAATGGTCAGCTGGCTCGGATACCTGCGATAACGAGATCAGCCGGGAGGATACGTCATCAGCCCGAAGTGATACAGGAGGACATAGTACAGAGGATTAGGATTCGACGAATTGTACAAGCTCAGGATGAAGAGCGTTGGATCGTCAACCTCAAGAAGTTATCTGAACGGCGATATATCAAGCCTGGACGCTGGAGAAGTGAAGGTGTGCGCAAAACTAGCACCTGAGAACGAGATCGATGAGAACGATCTGCTTTTCTTCTGCCCCATGGCGAAAAGAGAGTCAGAAGATCGCGATGGTTTGATGCGTCTAGTGATCCCAGAGACGTTGCAACAGGACTTTTTGCACCAATACCAAGCAAGTCTGGAGGGAGAAAACCAAGGTATTGGCAGGACGTACCCGAAGATCAGGTCGCGGTTCCACTGGAGAGGGCTGTACCGGAGTGTGCAACGATATGTAGGCGTGTGTACCGATTGTGAGACCGGAAAGGGATGTCCGATGATCCATGGGAGATCGCCTGGTAATTTACAAGCAACCTACCCATTCCATATCATCGCAATGGGTCATAGCCCGTCGTTGCCTAAGTCTTTCAAAGGGAACACTGAGCTGCTCATTTGGGTAGATCTTTTCTCGGGGTATGTGATCGCAAAAGCTAGCTCGTCACGGACAGCACAGACGATTACGGAGAATTACGAAGAATGCGTGTTCCGACGTTTCGGAGCTAGCGAGGCTATCAGGCACGATCGGGAACCGGGCTTTATGTTCGATTTCTTCCGAGCTTTCAGCCAGATCGTAGGGCAAAAACAGCGTACTATCATGGCCTATAGACCACAAGCAAATGGAACGGCCGAACGAATGGTGCAAACACTGACGAGAGCGCTCAAGATGTATGTGGCCGATGTCAACCAACAGGATTGGGATGAGTATGCTGAACGGCTCACATTTGCGATCAACACCGCTCAAGATCGGATCCGGGGGGGCCCAAATTCTATCTGATTCATGGGTGGGACCCGCGATCTACATTGGAAGCTACGTTATCAGTAGGGAACACGGTAAAACGAGATCGCGACCCAAAGAGGTGGAGATACAAGATCCAAAGGCAATTCCAACGATCTCGATCTGCAGTGAGCGATCACTTACGAGCCGCGATCCAGTAGAGAGCAGATCGACACAATAATGACCTGGATCCACATGAAGTCGAAGTAGGTACACAAGTACGGCTATACCTGGATCGAGTCATGGAAGGCTACGCGAAGAAGTCAGCGCATATGTGACATGGCCCATTCCGAGTGGCGGATATATGTGGATATCACGCGGTGAAATTGGAGATCGCTGGGACCCCATATCGGCTATTTCCGATTGTACATCTATCGAAGCTGAAGAAGGTAAAGACGTTCCCTGAACGGCCGAAGCATCAGCTTACGATGGATGAAGCAGATCGCTTGGATTTTGATGAAGCTCTAATACGAGAAGACAGTTGGTAGAGCGATCTTGAGGAGGGAGAATATGAAGCGGAAGAGGTATTGGACCTGCGATCTGGTCGGAAAACCCGTTATGGGCGAGTACATCGTCAATTTCTGGTGAAATGGAAGGGATATCCCGACCGAAGTTGGGTGGACGAGGCCGATCTGAGTTGTGGAGCGATCTTTCAAGCGTTTGAGCGGAGCCGAGTGAGTCGAAACCGTTTCGAAGTGATGCAGTCTCACGAAGGCAAGTCGGACGAACCTTAACAGTTCGAACAAGTATGCGGGAGGTAGCATATGCTGAAGGTATCATGAGCGGAAGGTAGCATATGCAGAAGGAGGGGTTGAAAGATGTTCTAGACGGTAGCACATGCTGGTGGATGAGGTTGCAAGATGTGCTAGGAGGTAGCACATGCTGATGGATGGAGTTATGTGTGTGAGTATGGAGACAATCAATTGAATTACCTAACTGAGAGATATGGATCGAGAGCAAATCGAAGTTGTGAAGGTTGCGAAGAATGAATTACCAAAGAAAACGATTGAAAGACGTACACAAATCTGAAAGACGATCGAACTCGAACACCGATCTTAGACTAAGACGATGGATCCGGCTTGAACTTGTCTTGTAGACGAGGGATCTGCGATCCGGGGTGATCCCAGTGGGCGTTACGGAACTGGTTGCGCCAAGGATCCTCACGGTCGGCCATGTCCAACGCCTCTACCAGGTCGGCTGGGTCGGCAGTATGTCCCAATCCGGGATTCCAAACTCGCTTTTCATGCATGCGCGGGTATTGCAAAAAGAAGGGATCGAGCAAGATATCCAGATCGCAGTGGCCGTCGATCATGCCGCGGAGTATCGTCTTCAGGAAATTCTTCCAACGCGCTCCAAAACGAGATCGACGCTGTTTACGCTGACGCCAAAACGTTAGCAGGAACCGATCAGATCGTCGTTGATCCGGAGGGATGGGAAACGCGTGCGTAGATTCCCACAGCGCTTGGCAATGACTGGACTCCAATTCCAAATAACGAGTGACCATGTCCCCGATACCACCCGGTTAGGTAAAACGAGATCGGGTTCACGGATATCACGATGTTGTCCCAGGGAGATCGGGCGTATAGGGCCGCAATGTGTCGCCGCGAGGCTAGCCCAGACGCCTAAGTCCCCGTAGGTGGAGTCCGCCCGTGAGAGTGATGAGGAAATAAGAAATGTCAAAGCTTGGAATAGTGATTGAACAACAACTCGATCGACATCGTCCTTACGCAAACCATCGCAATCCGCGAGACTGACTAAGGAGCGATCTCAGAAGCTGCCCGGCGGGAAGGTGCCAAATAGTTGTTGGGAATCCACCGATCCCGAGGTTGCTGAAGTGGTGGGAGATTGTCAAAGTCGGCAGCCGCGAGGACTCGGTTAGCCACTGGGCGTACCGGAATGGTGATGCTGTTGTCGCTATCGGACAGACGGCTGGACGAGATTGCAGTAAGTCCACGAGGCGAACTAGCAGAGCCGATCTCGCTGGGTGCCTCTTCCGGCAACGACATATCCGCATCTCCAGAATCACCACCATCATCCTGAAGGTCGATCACGGGAGTAGTCGCAACCGAAGCAGTCGAATAGGAAAGATAGCGAGGCTCCGTCTCGTTCGATGAAGACGGACGTGACGGATCTTGGCCGGACCTAGTTGTCACGGACGGAACGAAATTTGTTGGAGTGGCCGCCGAGGAGTACGGAGTTTCGGATCGATCGTCCGATTTTGGGTGGCGACGAGCGGCCGATCTGGATTGAGACATTACAGACCGAGTCAGATCATCCGAGCTAGAGGCAGACCCGGTCGAATCTTCACTTCCCGATCCAGCCCCAGGAGCTGCAGGCGGAGACGGAGAAGAAGAATCGGAGGAAGGCGCGGGTGTAGCCGATCTTGGAAGTCTCTTGGAGGGTGTTGAGGGGTTCAACGATATTAGGCGGGTGCCCGCTCGGGTTATGGAATAATCCCTGGACCGTGATCCCGGTTGAACACGCTGGCGCTTGGCAGGCGGAGCAGGCGATCTCGGTCGGGTCTTACGGACACGTGATCCCGTTCTCCGGATGGCAGAAGCAGGAGTCTATCCCACCGGAGCAGCATCTCTGGGGGTCGGATTGGGAGTCGGATTGGGGGTCACCGCAGACGACTGAGAGCCGAGTATAGCACAGTTCAATGTGTCAAAAAGCGCACGATGATCTGCCACGGCCCATTCCCGATCTTGCTCCGCCGCTGTCGAGAGGTCGTAAATCGCAAGATGTTATGCAAGTTGACGACGGAGGTTTACATTCTCAGCCTGCGAGTGCGCCAGCTGACCTTCCAAAGGACCTAAGGAATCCACTTGCTGTATGAGATCGCTGATGGAAGCTAAACCCTCTTCGGTATCCGCTTGAGATCGACCCAAACCTATTTTCAACTTGGAAACTTCCGCGCTGAGGAATGACTTGTCGAAGGCCAACTGGTCACGCTGATGTCGGAGGGTGTTGCGATCCGCTCGGAGGGAGCGGACCTGTGCGTTCACGGTCCTCATCTGCTATTCTAAGCGGGTCAGATCTTGATCGCTGGCGCGTAACAACTCGTTCAACCGAAGAATCGTCGCCGACTGATCGCGACGGGTCCGCAGCGTCAGCCGGCAGTCTCTCAAAGAATGAGCGGCGTCGACATACCGGCATTGCATCAAGTCGTAACGACGCTGGACGAAAGAGACAAATGGGGCGCCCGATCGGTACAGATAATCGATCTCTTCTTGCAGGCGATCTCCGCGCACGACAGCCTCTCGGTGTGACTGCTGAAGCGCGTGGATGTTATCCTCTTGGCTGCAGAAAGTGGCCTCTCGATCCCATAAATACGAGATCGTCGCCAACGTAAGACGAACGTCGTCGGCGGAAACTCTCGGGACGTGCTCGTTGGTATCCACAATTGGAGTGGACCCACGACGAAGACCACTAGTGGTCAGTGTGTCGGACCCAAATGCGTCAAGAGAAGCTGACGAGGTGAGAGGGGCGATCGACTCCAGCGGGCAGTATGGCGATCCCACGAGAATCGGTAACGACCCGACCGGATCGAGATGACTGGGGAACCCAGGCCGATCTAGAGCGGCGAGAATACGTTCCCCTTGGTCGGGCGATCTGGGCAACGGAGGCGATCCGGCCGGACCGGAATGTCGTGGGGACCTAGGCCGATCCAAAACTGTGGGAGCATGCTCCCCGTGATCTGGTGATCCGGACGGCCGATCGCGATCCGGAGACAGAACCACAGTGAAGCTGTTCGAGAGGGTCGGCGAAGTGGGGAGACGCGTCGGGGAGGTCATGGGATGGACTTGAGTGCTTGGAACGAAGTTGATTAATGACTGGACTGAGCCGATTGCTGCCTAAACAGACCTTCAGTACAGGGGGCGGTAGTGGTAAAGTCACTAATCAAATGATGGGACGTGGATCGGTGACCACCCAGTTAAGGTGTCACTTACTGGTGGAAAATGAGACCATGGGACCTGGCGATCTAATAAGAGATGGGAGGCGATCCCAACGGAGAAAGAAGATCTGATCCAAATGTTGTCAGATTGATAAGTATGGAACGATCTGGGACGGGGCGCGGAAAGGGATGATTTCCACGCTACAATCTGGGACAAGGAATGATTTCAACGGTGCGATCTGAGACAAGGGACTGGATTGCATCAAACAACCGATCTGAAGCAGAATTATTCTGGGAAAGGTGCATCGGGACCAGGCGATGTGAGGTGACTCTGTGACAAAGGTGCCGAAATCCATCAGATCGGTGACACTTGTTACCGGTCTCCCGAAATGAGTACTGATTTAGGTTAATTATGGCCCGATCTGGAAGTGTGGATGTTTGTGGGATCCCGTGGGACCGTTGTAAGAACTGCGGATGGTCCCATTGAGCAGACAAACCCGTGAGGATGGTATCGGAGTACGCTCAATGGACGGAAGAACATATATGGCCGGATTGTACTGTGTCGGTCCTCAACAATCTCAAATTGGACCTCAGATCGGTCATGTTCCCTGCTGACTATGGATATATCGGTGATGGAGATGTTGAATCGTGATAAACATGCTTGATGAAGGTCCATGAGTGATAACCCAAACGTTCAGATCGAAAGAGCCAGTGGAAGCCGGTCGAATTGACGTCGTAAAATGGATTTAGACACATTCGGCATTTGGATACTATTTTGGACTTTTCGGTACCAAAACTGGGTATTTGGTACCGTATTTGGAATTTGGTCCCTTTTGGGTGCCTAGGTACGATATCGGGAGTATTGGCGCTATCTTTGGAGTACAGGTCACGAAATTTCGACACGTGTTCAAGGGGGCGGTAAAGCTTAAAGGTGATATGGACTTGGAGAGTGACCTATAGTTGGGAATAGGCTTGAAGATAGGTTGGATATTTATTTGGTTGGTTAATAAACAGACTTGAACTCTACTTCTTCTGCTCACGACGCACGTTCTCCTCCCCTCTTCTCCAGGCAAGATTGATTTGGCTTCCCCGGCGGGTCAAGGCACGCGTGTTATAGGGACACAGAAGACCGATCTTGGATTGTTGGCCAAGATCGAGAAGAGCGATCTCGGGATATCTGGCCCGGATCGATCAAGTACTCACACTCAACTCAACTGCTAGGGTAGCAGCAAACAACAACAAAGGAAAAGGATTTTGGTCACAAGATCGCAAGGCGGCTCAAGTGGTCAGAAGATCTGGACAAGGTGTTCAAGACAAGACCGAGCAAGACCGAGACGATCTACCGGACAGATCGGCACGTTTCATTTTGGCGAAACAAGACACCGATCTGCCCAAATTGCGCACTTCCAGCAAGATCGGCCGATCCCAAGGCAAGATCGACGCAGGACTACTATTTGCTGAGTAAAGATTTCCGCACATCAAAGACCCCGATCCCGAAGACAAATCGAGATCGGTGCGATCCAAGATCGAGATCGCGACGCTTCCAGATAAGAGATCGCCGCGCCTCTACATCAAGATCTCAGAACCCCCGTTCGTGGTGCGAAGATTCCCACGCCGGAAGCAAACTGTTAACCCAACCTCTCAGCGAGATCGACATCTCCTAAGGCCGTTACGAAGAGCTCAAGCCAGCCCAACCGACGGGTACACAAGGTGAGCACAAGGCTATACAACAAGGCACGGATCGGAGTACCCCCTCCGTGAGTCGGCAAGTCTGGGCAAGTGGAAGATCGACACTCACACAAGCGATTTTGTGAGATCGACTTCACCACAATAGCGCATCAGCGACGACGTTAAGTCGTCCTGGTTTGTATTCCACGGAGAAGTTGTACTCCGCGAAGAAAGGTATCCACCTCGCCATTCGTTGCGAGAGGTGTGTACTGTTCACGGCCGTGCGTAGTGACGCATGGTCCGTATATACGATGAACGGTCTATCTCCGAGGAGATAGACGCGGAACTTAGCCAGTGCGTACTTCATGGCAAGGAGTTCCTTGTCATGCACTGGGTAATTGCGTTCAGCTGGTTGCAGCTGACGCGATTGATAGCAGACGACGCGCTCTGCGCCGTCTGTGTCATACTGCATCAACGCACAGCCGATAGCAAAATCGCTGGCGTCACAGACCACATGAAATGGTCTGTCCTGATCTGCAATCGCCGAGATGGGAGATTGCATCAAGTTTTTCTTGATACGTTCAAAGGAACGCTGACAGTCAGCGTTCCATGACCACTTCACATCTTTCTTGAGCAAGCAATGAAAGATGAACAGTCATCTCGGCGTAATTGCGCGAGTACTTGTGTAAGTACGCCGCTAAGCCAAGAAACTTACGAATTCCCTTGACATCGACTGGCACTGGCCAGTCGGTGATCGCCTTGATCTTTTCGGGATCAGGGCGTACGCCGTGTTTACCCACGATGCACCCAAGAAGTGGTATTTCGCTAGCCGCGAATATACACTTCTTGAGATTGGCATACAACTTATGCTTGCGCATAAGTTGAAGAACCTGACTAACATGAGTTCTGTGAACCTCAACGTCCGTCTTTCCGTCCAGAGCCCGGCTATGGACGAACACATCGTCGAAGTAACTCGGTGCGAAGTCTCGCACCGGTCTCAACAGATTTGTGACACATCTGTTGAATGTTGCAGGGGCATTACTCAGCCCCTGTGGCATCACTAGCCACTCCCACAGCATACCGCTGGGGGTGATCACTGCTGTGTACGGTATGTCCCGTACACGCATGAGGATCTGATAGAATCCGTCCATCATATCCATGAACGAAAAGATGGTACTCTTTGACATACCATCTATGATTACGTCCTTCCTCGGTATCGGCGTCTGATCCGGTACCGTTGCAGCATTCAACTTGTTGAATGCGTGCACTATCCGCCATCCTCCTGTGGCCTTTCGCACACAGAAGGTCGGAGAGCTGTGAGGGGAAGTTGATTCCCTCACATGGCCCGCTGCTAAGCGATCGGTAAAGAACTTGTCGATCGCTAGCACTTGTTCACGAGGCAGTGGCCACTGCCTCATGACACAGTACTTCGAGCCCGTCTTGAGCTCGATCTCGTGTCGAGTGCCTTTGTCCTTAGGCAACTCGCATGGCACGGATTCAGGGAATACATCCTTGAATTCGATCAAATCCTTATACAAAGGATTTGCCTGAAGTGACTCCCAGGATTGAGACGTGTATCGCTCAATCCGAGTCTTCTCATCGAGGACACTTTCGTCCATCGATGAACTGCTGAGAACCCTCTCGTTCTCAGTAAACACCGTTGCCGATCGAATATCGGTAACGTACTCGTCCTTCGCGACGAGTGCACAGATCTGCTTGACTTTGCCAGTGCGCAGATCACGCAAGAACCGTTTCGGTTCTAGCGTCGGCAATTGAGTTATCTCCGAAGTTAGTTTCGGAGGCACAACCAGATCAAGCGTGTAAGCGCCTACTCTTGATCCATCATTAACTAAGACATTCAATGTCTCGATTACTTCCTGGTAAATCACTTCCACAGGGTCCTGGAGAGCTTTCTCCACAATGTAGTGATCATCTACATTGTGTTCGTGTACAGTCGTGCTAACGACCGTACCACGAGTGAGGCCATCGCACTCGCTCGTATACACCCACGTAAATGTGGGCGTTCCAAGACATTCTTCAGGTCGTCATCTGAGGAACAAGTAGCATGTATCGTAACTGATCGATGCTGCCAGCTCACCCTTGGCTCATATCTCCTGAGCCAAGGTAGTCCTAGGATGACATCAAACTTGTCATCCAGGTCGAGTACGATGAAATCATCATCGTACTGTTCGCCTTTAAACGTGTAGTGGATTCCGACTACACGTTTCTTCACAGTGATCGATGCGTCTGTCTCTAGGCGCACCGTCATTCTCGTTGGAGGGATCTTCCGCTCCACGAAGTTGAAACTTCCTGCCTCTAGCGACTGGCGACGAACAAAATTGTTCGACGCCTCACAGTCAACTAGGGCGCGAAGTGACAAGTCCTTTGTCATTTCCAATATCAAGGTGATGAGAGACACCTCATCACCGAGTGCAGAGACACACAAGGACTGCGTGTCGGGAGCAACCTTCGTCAAGAGATTTGCAAATTCTCTTGATGTTGCTGGATCAGTAGGACGCTCCGCCCCTACTGACCCCGACCATTTTTTGATGGTTGGCCTCGCTGTTGCGGCTGTGCAACAGCATCGGACCCTCGCCTTCCGGTTTTTCTTACTGGTGGACGATTACTGCGCTCAGCACAGCGAGGTCCTGAGCGGGGGATACTGCATTCATATGCGTAGTGTCCCAGTTTATGACAGCGATGGCATCTCACCGATCGCTTGTCATTCAAAGGGCGAGTTTTCTCGCCCTCGACATTACAGAGGTCCATTGGCTCTGGACTTCTGACCGCTGATCGTCTCTGCGGATGAAAGGGGGTCAGCGTAGTGTGAGCCTGTCTTACACTAAAGTCTTCCTGCTCCGCAGCGAAGATTGCTTCGGAGAGCGTCTTTAGCTCTCCGCGGAACACGTGGTCCCTGACGGGACCATCGGACAGCCCTTGAATGAATATTGTGATCAACACAAATTCACTCACAGGGTTCACTACCATGCAGCTTGCAAGGTAGCGTACATGCTGAGCGTAAGCGTGAACCTTACGCTTACCCTGTTTGATTCCGAGGAGTTCAGATAGTGTCCTGAACTCTGCCCTGGGAGGCTCAAACGTCTCGCTGAGCAGGGTCTTGAAGATCCTCAACGACCTAAACGTGTTTGGGTCGTGCAACTTGAGATTCAGGGCCCATTTCCTGGCGTCCCCTGACAAGTACGACTGAGCGAATGCAACTTGCGTTCGCTCGTCGTCGATGCGACGGGCCTCGATGGCATCGTCGACTTCGACGAACCATCTTAACAGGGAGTCGTCCTCGGCTCCGTGATACTTGGAGATCTCTAGCTTTATAGATCCCGGTCGACGCTCCCGTGTCGACTGCGCGGACTGAGACTGTCTCAGTTCTTCGTTCCGCTGGTGATCTTGTTGTTGCAACAAGGTCACCTGCGCTCGCGACTCATCAAGTTCTCGTTGCAAGAACTTGCTAATGACCGAATGCTGCTGGTCTCTATCCCTTGTGGATAGCATGGCCCAGATAGCTTCTTTGCCAACGGTCGAACTCATTCGTTCGATCGCACTCCATTCGATATCGCTCAAATGGGAGTAGCTTTCACGGGTTCCGTGAAATTTGTCGCCTTCGACTTCGTCCAACATGTTCATGTTGGGCGATGCGAGTGTGGTCCTTGGACGGACTACAAAGTGCTACCAGGTGTAACGGGGCACCGACGACTACGTACTGGTCAACCAGTACGGAGTTTACTATCACTGACTGTAGTGATAGTCAGTGCCCAGCTAGGTGTAGAACTACACAGAGGAAGGTAGAACGACTAAGGTGAAAGAATCTAGTCGTAGAAAAAGTAAAATTGTTATTAATATAATTAAGCCCTATAACTCTTGTATCTCCGTTTGTCCTGACTTAATTATACTAATGTAACTAAATGTATGATGACGTCTACTCACCACCCATTGCGCGCGTCTAGCAGCGATTGGTGGGTTGATATCATCACGATATCAACCAATGAGTAGACCCTTCGGTCATCTTCAACAATAGCATCATGCTCTGTGATATTGTTGAAAGAATATTCAACGTAATATTCTTTATTGTCATTTTCTTCGTAATGACAATATCATGTAACGGGCTACCCCGTTACATAAGGTCTCTATCGACCTAACAGATACAGAGGTTCAAGATCTCTTATTCTTTCCTGGAGTATGATTTAAAGTCCGACTGAACTGGCTGAGGCTAAGCCCTATCGTCTGAAATAGACACAAAGCGTGTGGACATAGTCACTACTATTTGGGCTTGTACCTGCCCTTTTGAGCTTCAATTAGTGTCTTTATATAGCTCTCGAGACGCGCGCTCAACACGTCCGGGCCTAGCTACACACGTAAGTTTTACATACTCCGGGCCCACACGCGTGACCAGCTTATCAAGAACGACCTTTTGAGGTCAGAAACGGAAGTGGACTGTTCCATTCTCAAAGGGAATCAGTCTCTTACACAATCAGGCGTAGATTGACTATGATTGCTACCAAGTGTACCGAAGCTGGTAGATTTCCTGGTCAAAGGAAGGCTTTCTGTTAAGCGAACAAGGTAGTCCTTTTTAAGAACTAGACTTTACGAGTCATCGAGCTTACAGCACTGTCCCTTGTTCAAGGGGCCTTGACGATCGACTGCACAGTGTGCTGGCGAGTCTATATCTAAACAAGTAGCGACTTTCTGATAACCTGAGACGCCTTAAGTAGGCACGTGTCTTACGAGGATAAAAAGGGGAACTAAACTTTATCTATTTTATCCAAAAGAACACCTCAGACTAAACGTACTTAATCTAGACCAAATGCTCTGATTCATACCTCTTACAAGATTTCGTATTTGGTGCCTGACACACGTCAGCCCCCAACAACTGATACGGTGTTCAAATGTCGTTTATAATGAAATCTCATCCCTGGTGTGAACTTCACCTGTACTGTCGGTTACCACCCAAAGTGTAACCCCGTTACAGAATGACCAGGCCGAGATCGTTATCATCGCGTTGATATCTTTTCCCTTGGGGACGATGTGGAAGAATTCTGCTGGACCGTTGACCGTATCGGACGTGAGAAGGTATCACCGCTCCCTTTGACCGAGGCATTGGTGGATTAGCCAGCACTCGCACAAATCGATCTCGCCCCCAGACCATCAGAATTTCATCCAGCACCTTTTGCCTCGAGGAGCTCCAACCACGGGCACATCATTACCGGATCATCTCAAACACACGCGTCCTGGGTGTAGTGCAGCGTTGGATGTAGACGGTAAACAATCGTGTCGACAGCAAGAGCACGACAAACCTGTTCCAATGACGGAAATAGACTCGACAGCAACCGCATCGGTGTTCCTACCGCCTCCTCTCAACGCACTGTTGGCACCTGTGGCGGGCAGCACTGGCATTAGTGGCGGCCGTCTTAGTTTGCATCGCATACCACCCGGATACGAAGGAGGTGAAGCACTTACCACTTCACCGTTTCCTGTCACTGCTACCTTCACAACTCCAGTGCAGTCCGACGCCTTCGTGAACGACACGGCGAGGGAGAAGTCTACGACAAAAGACTCGAGTGCTATCAACAGTGACGACCTCCCGCTTCTTCAGCCGAAGGGAGGACAGGCCAAGCGAGACGGTCTTGCTCTCGATCGAGCTACATCTGATGTCTCGGCAGCAAGTTCGGTGACTGATTCCAGCGTCTCGATGGACTACGAAAACATGAACAGCTTTCTCGACAGCGTAGCACTCGAACTCGACGACATCATGGAGTGAAGAGCTCTAGTGCTATTCGACTGATATCCCTTGTTCCTGTCCACGTGATCGATGTTGCACCTCTACTATGCACATTCTTGTCCGTCTGGAAAACTCCACCTAAAGACACAAAAGCATATCCACAATTGTCGTTGCATACGTGTATTCTCGTCCATTCCTCCTCCGTCGATGCCAGCAGACAGTACCATGTACTGCATGACAACACTGGCTCATAGAATGCTTTCAGTCGTAGCTGAATCGATCTCCATCATCACTTGTCTGGTCTTCCAGCTCTTTGCGACATCGTTACCATGCAAACATCCTTGAGCCGGCGTTCGGCGCCATCCTGGCCACCGAAAAAGTATATACGTCCATCGCTGTGCATCGTAGCGCCATGTCCAACAAGTCCTCGTGGCAATGCATCAGTATGCCCATCGTCTGGGTTGCAGATAGCACCGGACTGCCACTTCCATGACTTCGTGTCTCAGATGAACGAATCGCTGAACACACTTGTTAATGCACTTGCATCATCCCGCTGTGGATCCCAACCGCCAAAGATGAAATGCAGCCGTCATCCAAAAGCGTCGTCGAGTGACCTGTGCGATCTCGTGGAGGCGTACCAACCATAGGGGGTTGAAACCACGTCCACACTGGATCACTTGACGTCTCTTCTACTTTTCTTTGCAACACGTGCACCTCATTAGAGCTTTTGGAAAAGCTATTGCCTCCAAAGTAAACGATTTTGTCGCCGACAGCGATAGCGATAGCACTATGATATGTGCAAGCGCTAGGAGCTTTTCCTTCAGCTTGTGCCGTCTTCCAGTTCCAGTCGTCTACACCAGTAACAACAACAACAACAACCGCAACAACAACCGCAACAAGAGCGATCGCAGCAGAAACGCCAGCACACTTGTCGCTTTTCGCACGTTGGCCGTCATTTCTTGCTCACCAGTGTCCAGAATGTGTACCGTGCTCCGCCGATTCCGTCCTGTTCTACCACCAAACACCACGGCCTCGTTCCCAATAGCAGTGCAAGTATAACCGCTTCTTGCCGACGGAGGTGGCCCACGAATGGCCGGTGGAAACCACAGGAAGCACTCGGTGTCCAGTACCATAACGTCGGAAAGAACGGCAAGCTCACCATCACCGCTTTCCGTGCGCTCGCCCCCAAACACAAGCACTACATTCTTGAGAGGCAGGTGCACGGCGTCGTGCCACGTTCGCGGGATCGTTTCGCAGTTGATTGGAGTCGTCCAGCGGTGTGTTTGCATGTCAAACACGTGCAAGTCCCCTAGTGTTCGCTCCTCGTCATCGATTCCACCGTAGGCCACCACGCGGTCGTTCGAGATCTTGGTAGCAGTATGGCCCCAGCGCTCAGTCGGGGCGTTTCCTATCGACTCGATCGTCTCCCACGCTGTGTCCTCAGCCACACGCAGTCACGACTAACTTGCAAGACTACACCAAGGACACTCGCATTGCGTTCTCCTTTACCTAACAACAAACAAACAACAAACAAACACACGGTCCATCAGACCTGCTGCTGCCTTTGACATTGACACGCCTCTGACCCGTTCCTCGACGCATTTGCTCGGCGAAGGTTCAGGTTGCACCTCGCGCTTATTGTGTCGATCTGTGCTGGAAGCACGTGCTGCTTTGCGAGCGCTCGACTGCTTCAGATCACGTGACGCCGACAAGCGATCCACCACACTGTCCGTCAGTGACCTTTGTGTCTGCTTCTTCTCCGTCGTCTTCTCCGTCGCCACGCATCACTACCGGTCGTGCCCCCAGCTGCCTCCAATCCTTCTTCTGGTCCATTCTTCAGCTCTCTCCAGTAGCACCAAAACATCGTCTGCCGGTGCGGTTTGCTCCTTCGACGGTCCATTCAATTGAGCCAACAGTACCGTCTGCTCTGCTTCATTGAGGAAACTCGGCCGCAGCCGTTTACCGTCCGCTTGAGACACGCGATCGTAATCCCTCGGACCACTCGCGTCGTTCGGTCGTTCCGTTTGCTGCTGAGAACAAGCGCCTGTCTGCTGCGGCGGCGGCTATGCGCGACTTGAAGCTGCGGTGCCTGTCACATGTCACACACACACATGTACCCATGAGTGGACGAAAAAGACAGAAGCGGTCGAGTCGGTCCCGCGCGCGACCGGTACACACCCACCCACACACGATCCTCACAGACGGTACGTACGTTGGCGCAACACGACGTCCCCCGTGAAGTTGCAGCAGTGGATCGTGAGCGTCCCCGCCGTCACGTCGGACTCGATGGTAGCCACGTTCGAGGGGAGCTCGACGTCGACACCTTCGTACGACACCCGCAGCATCGTTGTCCCCCTTGTCCGGCGGTTGGGGTTGGATACTTCCTGGAGACAACGAGTCGCGCGTGGCGGGTGGAGTCGCGCCACTAGACACCGTATATCCACCCGCAAGTACGAGTATCGGGCAGTGCATGTTCCACGTGTTTCACTTTGGCACGGCGGCTGCGGGTGTTATCTGGCTGTACTACTTGACGACGGTGTACGCGCAGCAGTACCTTGGGACCACGCGCGGCCGACGCTATCGTGTAACACACACGTTGCCAGCTAGTGAGACGGACGGGTGTTTCAGCTCGACGGTCAACGTTGACGCAGACGCGGGCGATGGATACTGTATCGGGAACGTGCCGTTTATGTCGTGGGTCATGTACGCCATGATGATTTTCAGCGAGTTTCTCAGTTTCGTTGTGGCGCTGCTGTTCAACTTCAGTATGTGGCGTTCGATTTGTCGTGGTGCGCGGTACATGGACGACTTCGAGCTGCCCACTCCCAGGGAACAGTGGCCGATGGTCGACATCTTGTTGTGTGTCTACGTGGATCCGGTCACGGATTCGATGCAGACACTGAAGAACTATCTTTCGCTGCAGTATGCGCCCGAGCTTCTCGACATCGTTGTGCTGGATGTTGGTTACTATAAGTCTGTGTGGGTTGCGATCGACCACTTGAAGGTGACGATGAACTCCAATGTGGTTCGATTTGTGGTGATTTGCGTGGCGACCTTGCGCGGCTCATGCACGAGCGTGTGGTGGGCCTGTGCAAGACGACCAAAGCTTGGGGACGTGGCGTCGCCAGCACAGCTCTGTCCGTGAACTCCGCAAAGAGGGTGGAAAGGGTGCGCAGCGTCGTGATTGTTCTGTCGGCTCGCTTTCGGACGACTTCGACTTCCGTGAGCGCGGTATTCTGCGTGTGACTTTCATTGGACGAATGATGCCCGATACGCCCCACTCAAGGCTCGAAAACATAACCAATTGCTTGTTCAACGAAGGTGCTGACGGCACGTATGTGCTGATTCTGGATAACGACATGAAGCCGTATCCGAAGCTTTTTGCTTGCGGTGCTGTCGTTCTTCTTCTCGGAAGGCGAGGCCGCCGACGGTGGAGGTCTTCAGTGCAGCGACGATATTTCGTGGACCCACGTGTCGTACGGGCAGACTTCTGCAGACTCCTCAGTACTTTGAGGACCAGTTCAGTTGACGATCATGGGTGACCGGTGCGGGCACAAGAACGCCATTCTCGTTGACGCTGTGCAGCGTGGCCGTGATGGTTTTGACTCGGCAGCTTTTGCCGGCTCGAATGCTGTGTTCTGTCGCCAAGCCTTCGACTCGATTGGTGGTATTCAGTACGGTACTCAAACTGCAGATGCGTTTACGGGTAACGTGCTCTACACTTCTGGTTGGGACTCGGTGTACTTCCGCAAGGATTTCGAGGGCGATGCCAAGGGCCGTATTCGATTTTGCGGAGGTGCTGTTCCTGAAACAGTGGCTGCTGCTATGGGCCAAAAGAAGCGTTGGGCGAAGGGTGCTGTGCAGATTCTGCTGATGAATAATGGGAGCATAGTCGACCCGGACTGGCGTCCGCCGCGCGTGCCTGCCCCGGACCCGAAGCCGTCCCTTGTGTTCCCGCGCAAGATGTTTTCTACGACTCGGTGCTGTACCCGTTTTTGGTTCGATTACTGCCCTGCGTTACGTGGCGATCGCCATCTACTGCTTGTGCACGTTTGACGCGCCGATCTACGCTCGTGGAACGAAGATCCTGTACACTTTCTTGCTCGTGACGTTCTGCCGTTGGGTGCTGAACCTGCCGGTCAACCGCGCAGTCGTCAACAACAACGTGTGGCGTATGCAGCAGGCATGGCTTTCGTTGTCGTTCATTACGATGATGACAATTTTGAGGCCCTCCAGGCGCGCGTGGCGGGGAAGGACAAGTCAAGGGCAAACACGGGTGCTGGTCAGAAGACGTCGTGGATAGATATCACGGACGTGCATTTCTCCTTCACGCTGCTGTTCAGTCAGCTCGTGGCACTCATTCGTTTCGTTGAGTACGTGATCGCGGCGAATCCGTGGAACTACGTGTCTGCCGTGTTCTGTGGCATTTTCGTCATGAGCCAGTTGTACCCCATGGTCAAGAAGCGTGTTCCCGAGTCCAGCGGCTGGGACCATACTGCTGCCACCTTTACGGCGAATGTGTTTGGCTCGTTGCCCGTGGTCTGCAGTTTAGCCTTCGTGCAGCTATGGCAAGTCTACTACGCGGGCAATCTCCAAGTGGCCCAAGGCATCGTCACAGGCACGAATGGCCCGGCGGCGGCGACGAACCGGACGCACCGGATTGTGTCGCAAAGACGCGGATGGTGTTTGGTCGACGAGGAGCAGAAGGAGACACAGGATGCGATGCATGCCGAGCGCAGGTGACGAGAAGCGGTGGTGTGGTCTATCTGGCGAGCCGGAGACGCGCTCGCAAGTGCGCGCTGTCGTCGACGCTTTCCCTCTAGTACTTGAGGTGTCATTACAGTTTGCCGTCAATGCCGAGTTGTCGATCCTTGCGATGTGGGCACTGCTGTCCATCCTCTCGTGCACTTGTGTCTTGTCCACGCGTGGTAATGGCGCCAAATGGTATGTGTACTGGAGCATACGCGACGTTGGCCACCTCTGCTCGCCCGTCTTTGGTCTGACGGACGTGCAGTGAATCGTTACGTGTTGTGGTCGCACTTGTACTGAGGATGTAGGAAGTGAAAGTAATATATGTTGAGAGTAAATTACAGTCGGTTGTTAACCATACCTTTTGCACTTGGTCCGATCAAGTTACACGTGGTACACGTTTAGCCTGCCCATCAACATGTGCTGGCTGTAAACAATGTCGTCCGGATATCGCTGTCTCACTCATCAACTCCTCCTGATAGTCCGACATGACGACCCTCTTCTCTCGTACCCATATGTCCACCAGTCACATCTTCGTCCTACCTGTCAGCTTATTAGCCAATCAGGTGAGATCGGGACGTACCTGTAACGGGTCTTGCAGTTGAACACGGGAACTTCGATGACCTGTCAGAAAGCATATCTTCTAACACATGCCTTGCTATGACGCTTTGCAAGGGGTACGAATGCCGCAGCGTAGCGCTTATTTGCTTGTTTGTTCGAGCATGGACTACTACACTGTACGGCAATCGACGAGCACGGAGGAACTACTTTTGCTCAAGAGAAGACTAACGTTAACAAGCCAACTGCAATCGTAATAATACACTTAGTTTTGTTACTCACTTCAATAAGAACTACGTTTTCTTTTGTCTTTCATGGGGCTATCGACACCTATACGCTCTAGAACGTAGGAGCCAAGCACACCAACAGCACGCGTGGCAAGCAATCGCAATGATGACGAAGAGTAATGAGTCTTCATCAGTCACTGCGAATGCATGCCACGCTCAACTTCGTCCAAAAACACGCCACGTTCCACAGCTTCAACGGGGGTAATGAGCCCCGAAGAATAGCGGATCGCAACGCATTGTCGAACAAAGCCTGCTGCCATGCCTTGACCGCACCACGTTCCGGAGCCTTCGGTGAGCGATGGGCTCCGGGAGACGCAACAGAGAGCAATGGGTCTCTGGAGCGCCAATCCCGGAAGCTCCGTTGCCCTCTTCTGGCAACGTGTGTGTGGCTTAACACCCGTTGCCCAGCGCGATGCGTCTTCCTCCAGTCTTCACGCGCGTCTGTTTTTTTGCTGACGGAATCCTTGAAGCACCAGTACCGGCAGTCGCAGCAATGATCGCACGGGCAGCAGCAGTGGATTCCACACGCGCACGAGTGGATACTGTGCTTGCAGTCACACCAACACGCGCTCGAGCAGTAGTCGCTGGACGAACACGCGCACGGGAACCAGCAGTAGGTCCAGCGCCCACACTGGCAGCGACGTCCTTGGCACTTGCAAGCACGCGAGCGCATTTATCTTGGCCGGTTCTGGTTTTCTCGCGAGGCGTCGTGCTTGTCGTGGTTGCCGCTGCGACTGCCTTCACATGTGTCTTCTGCTGCATACGTGCCTTGTTCTCGCCCGTCGCTTCCGGACTGCTGTCTTGGAAGTCCTTCTGCTGCAGCACCAGCTGCAACTCGGACTCGCGCTGGACCTTGAGCTGGCCTTGCGTGGCCTTCAGCAGCTGCTTCTCCAGTCTTGCACTTGTGGCCTCAGCCTTTTCGGCGCGTTTCCGGAGCGCCAGCACTTCACTCTCCATCTTGCGCCGCGACTCGATACCTTCGACTCGCTCGTTTTCTGCCACCCTTGCCATGTCCGCTCGCAGCGCACTGAGGTGCGTCAGCGAAATGACTTGTTCCTGTAGCGCATCGTTCGCGCGTTGGAGCTCGCTGCACGAATGCAAGATTGCTTTGCATGTGCTTTGGATGAACGTTTCCGTGGTGTTCATTGCGAATGGGAGAGCAGAATGGAAAATGACAAAGAAGCACGCGGGGCGGCGGCGGAGTGGTCATGGAAAAGATTCATTCATTAACGTTAAGCGAAGTGGATATGGAAAATGGACTACTTCAACTGTAAGAGAAGTGGCCTGAGACGCGGCGGTGAGCCAAGTTGAAAATGGAGTAAAATGGCGCAAAAAACGGGCGCGCGGGTGGCGGCAATTGGGACAAGTCATTCATTTTATTTAAATGAGACGACGAAGTCGACGAGACCAAAAGATGTGATGGGTTGATCCGTGTAAGTAGGTTTTATTCGTGTTGAAGGTAAGAGAGTGGCGATGTATAGTGATGAGAGGTAGTTCTAGACGGCCAAACAGAAAATTTCATGCTGCCAGCTATCGTTTTGCTGTATATTTCGCAGTGTCGAAAGGCAATTAAGCATGTTTCGCTACTTGACAAAGCACAAGCTTGACATGATACTATGTCTAGCGTGTTTACCTTCGCGCTAACGCTCTCTCTGGGGTTCAGCACCATGGAGGCGTCGTCACAATGCTACTATCGCTATCCTCAAAGTTGACGCTGACATAACCGTATATTTTCTTGATGTCTTGTCGTTCTTATCTTCATCGCGCGGACTACCAGCTTCCTCCGATTCCCTGGCCGGTAATGCCCCATCGCGCTCGTCAGGTCACACGCACTCGTCCCACATCACCCGATGCTCCTGGTGACGTGCCAGCGAACCACCGCCACACAGTGCCATAACCTAGGAGCCTTCGAACCATCCACAAGCGTACAATGTTAGTCAGTGTGCTCGATTCCTATCGCAAATGTTGCCATCATCCTTACATGCTGTGGAAAAAGACACGACAGTCCGAGCTAGCAAAACAAACTGCAGCGTCGTCGCAAGATCACATGCCATGCTACACCAGCCCGCGAAGGATGGGCAAATTCGACAAGCGATACGAGAGTGAGTGGCCGAGTTTCCAATGTAGCCTACAAATTGCTACGGGACCGCTGCACAGGAGTACGCAACCGAGCACGGATGGGATCATTTTCGGCTAGAGATGTCATTCAACAACAAAACACTCAACAACGTTCAGTCGATCTCCATCCCTTTCGGAATGTTATGTCTGACCCTCACATACAGCTGCTATGTTATAAGACAACCACCCTCGCAATGCCTGCGACGCAACATTCTGGCTGTATCTTGCAGCACCGTCTTCAGATGCAGCACGGTCTCCATTGCATGTCAAGATGCCACTACAAAGCGTTCTGGGCAGCAAGTTGTGGATTTTGAGCCACATGCAGACTGAATGCGCAAACGGAAGTCCATAGGCTATGGGCACTTTGATCCACATTGTCAACACTGCCTCGTTGTCGAAAACCAATAGCAAGACATATCTAACGCTTCCATCCCGTACATGCAGAAACTCAGTCTGCATCTATGATGCGCAACGCGAGCAATTCAATCACTGCGTCGTTCAGTCGTCAGTTTCGTCGCTATCAGCAAGCCCAGTACCATCACAATGCGATCGATGCTGAGATGTCATGATGCCACTTCAGCGAGCAAAGCAAAATGGAACCGAAAAAGCAGCGTGTAGCTTCCATGCCCACCCCGGTATCGCTCGTGCTGCCTCTGGAACAGTATCATCCTGGTTCACGAAGTCCTCGACATGCTTACCTTTCAGTTGCCAAACGTTCGACCCCGTAACAGTTGACTTTTGTTGAGCCTCGTCAGGAGTAACGACGTTTATTGTGCACGCTTGACCGTTGTAGCAAGCGACTCAGCTACGTGCATTTCTCGAAAAGATGTGTGCAAGTTGACGCGTTCACATGCACTGACTTTCAAACGGTCTTCTGAACCTGCATAGCCAGCTTGTAGCCAATTTACACTCCCTTTGTCAATTGCGCCGATGAAACAATATCCACGCAAGTCTTGTTCTCATGTCTTGCTATTACTCCACACATATCCGCACGGTCCGGTATCGCTGAAAATGCTTGTCCAGGGTCAGTGCTGACCGGAGCACGACCAATGACTCTGCGTCCTTTACGAGATATGCCATATTTCGGACATTCGTACAGTACCTACGACGTGAACAAGACCGGGTTGTATATACTGCATACATAGTGACGCTGGTATTCCAATTCTTTGCTCAACGTGTCAGCCTTGCCGAGTACTTACTCCAAGAGTGCCGAACGTTAAGCGCTTTAAAACTGTGCTTTCACGCATGATCGGCGTGAGAATGCCATTTCATCATTCGAACCCTTCAAAGTTTAATGCTCAACATCGATTAAACAAAACTATTCTCAAGCCTCGTACACTCCAGCGAGACAGACCCAAACTATCTCCATTGGTCAATTGACACATGCTGTAGAAACATCGGACTAAAGCATGGTCGTCATGCAGCGATCGGATCGCAGTAGTAATCATTTCATAGGTCTGACTGCATCGTTGTTGCTTTCAATCTCACGCGGTGGCAATATTCAACGGTGCACACACGCGTTGTACAACGATCACATGTTCAGTCGTGGCGGATCGATACGCACGACCATCATCATGCCGGTCGCAATTTCATCACCAGTAGCTGCGCGCATATTCTGCACCGATAAGCTGCTTTTGCTGTGATGGTGCCCCATCGATCAACTTCAACAGCTTAAGGTTGCATCAAAAGTGGTCGACGCGTATCAATACAACTCAACATGGCCTCCCACATTCGCACTCGTGCCTCCACATCCGCAGAAGTCGACGCGACATCGCCAGCCTTGCCGAACGGTCTTTTGATCTCGCCTTCATGCACATTCTCCTTATCACAAGCGATACATCGCACGCGGCAGCCTACAGCATCACGTGCTTCTCGCTCGTATCCGAACAGCCCCGAAACAAAGGCAAACGGTTTCCTTCCAGTTGCACTTGTCTCACCCTTTAGACGCTCGATTGATCCACGTTAAGCAGCACTTGACGCAAGCGCATTATTTTCTGCGTCAACAGCGAGCACGTTGTAGGTAGTAAGCCCATCAGTGTCGACTGACACTTGTTTGTCATCTGGAAGTGATATCGGTGCCTGGGCAGCTTCCGGATAAAGCGAAAAGTATCTGGAAAGAAGAAGAGTAAAGAAGGTTCGTCAGACTAAATGCTTCTTTACAAGCACGTGCTGCAGCCCCAAGTAGCTTTCTATGTCCTTTTGGTGCCTTCAACGCGATTAACTATAACAAGCGCACCACGAGCTTCTCTCTTGGAGCCAGGACCACATGTTGGTGCACATTCGACGTCTTGCTACTTGGTACCAACGCGATGCGAAACTTGTCGGTATTACCAAAAGGCCCGAGTACATGCCCAATGTGCGTGCTTTCTCGAACAACACCGCCAAGCCCTGGTAAACGCTCCACTTATTATCTTTCGAGAACATGTCACGACCGGTTGCCTCACTTCCGTCTGCATTGCCACCGCTTCTTGACACGACCACTTTGTCCACAAGCCATCTCTGATCTTCATTCGACCGATTCGCATGTCAGCTAGGCTCACAGCTCTGCGATGAATGGATGACAGCGTGTTCAGCTCCTCACTACTTGACCCCACAACCATGTCGACATTGCCATAGAAAGCCAGACGACACGAAAAGAGTTTTGCGTCCAGATCGAGACGTGAGCACACGACAAGCGCCGCGGGCAGGCAAAAGACCGCCGATTCAGATTGAAGCAGCGCAAAAATTACAGCCGCGTCAGTGTTTTCCTTGCCGTCACAATCGCTGTATTCAAAATGAAGATCTGGCACCACTCGTACAGCATCAATGCACTTCTCGTCAACATATGTCCAGCATCGTCTTCTGTTCTTCCTTACTGGTGACGAATGTCGCAGTTGCTACCCCAGTCGTATAACCCACCGTAGCATGACACTAGGCTCCACAGTTACACGCTCTGCCTTGGGAGAGCAGTACACGCGCCACCTCAATGGTCACCTGCATCACGGCACTCAATCTTCGCGGCGGTGACACTGTCACTGATCGTCTTACCAGTGCCCGGTCTAGTCCGTTCACGCTTAGCCCAACTCGATTGCCCTGTATGCACCTCTCGACGTCTTGTCTGAACACCTGTAGCGTCCTCACTCGAGTCTTGACTACAATGGGCAGCAGCTCCAGCTTACTTCCTTTCGACGACGCGCGAGCTAGCACTGTTCCGGTGAGCACTGTGCTCTGTCCTGGTACAGCAAAGCAGTGGTCTACTGCAAGACAAAACCCTCCACGAGCATCACGTTCTCGCACCTCTCAATTGATACACAGCACGTGCATGAGATGTGCAATGCCTTGCACGTTGTGTCCAGGCCCCACGGCCACAGGCAGGACTGGAACTGTCGCGTCATTTGAGCGCCACAAAGTCTGCAGCGATGAAGGTCTGTGTCTCGCGCGTCACAGCGTCAATCGCAGTCGTTCTTTCCGATCCTCGATCGGAGACAGCAGGTCCGTCTTGTATAGCGCAATCATTACGTTCCACCTGCGTCACGAGCCACACGCGCAACAGACTCTCGAGCGTCTGGATCTCGAGCCCTTTTGCGGCAGGCAGTCAGGTACCACCAACCCGCACGACGGTGTCCATGATGGCTACACCTCCAAAACTCGATTAGACCAACGGCGCATGGCCGGGACAGTCGACGAGCGTCAATTGAAGTCAGAGCCCGTGGCCCTTAACGTCGAGGTAAACGGACGGACGGACGCTCGAGAAGCTCAAGTCCAACGTGATGCCACGGCGTTGACCGTGCGGGCTCTTGTCCAGCGCTGCAGTGGAAAGCTGCGTGCTCAGCGCCCGCACGAGACTCATCGTGCCGCTGTCAACGTGGCCGAGGACCCCAACATCTCCATTGACCACAGTCATTATTGAGAAGGAGATGTCGATGGCGTGCGCCCCACCAGATCGAGCGACGTGACTGACGAGAGGCAATGGGGCGCGTTTGTCTGCCCGAAGTCACTTCACTTTTCGTTCGCTTTCTTTGTCAATCAGTTATGTCCGTACAAGAAGGTGAGTGTTATAGTACCTGCGTCCGACAAATGCTTCGACTTTGTGACATGATCGGCACAGCCCCTACGTACCTGACGCGGATGACCCGTTTGTTGGCAATAACGTCCATGCAAAGTCTTGAAATCGTTCTGATGCATGAGCACTCCATACTGCAAGCGCTGGTCTTGTAGAAGGCCAAATTGCTGATAGTTGTCGATTGCTGGATGTAGGGGAGTTTAGTGTCTTACCTTTCACTTCATTTACGCCCATGAAACATCGTAGAAAGCACTAACACAGGCGCCCGCCTCTGACCTGACCTCTTTTTGCCCTTGCATTGACGAGCGCAAAGGTGATTCACAATCGTGTACTTGACTTGATCGGTGGTATACCCGGCGATGATATCTCGACTTCTAGGCATTGCCGTGATCAATGCGGTCCTAAAAACACGTCCATCTTATCGAATAGATTGTGCGGTGCTCGCCGTGATCCATTGGCCGAGTAATGAACACGTTACCTTACGGCAGACGATGTTAGGTAAGAATCGGCAAAGTATGTGCTACCTTCGGATAATTTCCAATGAGATGGAGCTGCTGACACACAAGTGCGCGAGAGGCACGACAGAGCGTATGCTACAGTCTATTCCCACTTTCTCGTCGCCATTTTCCGCGACGATGACTTGCTTGGCTTGCCACGTACTATATGTGCTGAGCTGGGCTCAGCAGTATTTATGTCATGTGTGTTATGTTGCAAGTCTCAGTCGTCATAGTGTGGTCAAATGAGCACTGAATCGTAGTTGTGGCGTGTATCTCCCCATTTCGGGCATGCAAGGAAAGCTGGGATTCGGACCTTGGCAAGTGACATGCCTGGGCAGCAGTAAACGGTTGCCCGAGAATACCAGTTCACGCTGCACACCGTATACACGATGGTGCTGCGTGATAGGCTGCGCACGTTTTCCAACAGTATACGCGGGGTGTCTACTAGCTCATCACGTTATATGCGACTTCTAGCGTCGATGAAGATAGCCGTCTGGTAAAAAACAAGAACAACTGATACTCTGGACACGGAATAGATTTGTAGCTGGGGCTATTTAAATCGCGTTTTCCCCTGTGCAGTGATTCAGCTTCCGAAATGGTGTTTGTTCGTCATGAAGAGATATTTGTATTCTTTCGTCCAGCAGCCGTTTCAATCCAAACTACGCCCGCCCAATGGTTTGTTGCCGCCGGTATCCATGCACAATTTACATAAAGCCATGAGGCATGTCTCGCTCAAGATCTACATTTTGCGGAATCAGGCTTTGACACTGGCCGATGAGTCGGACTTGGTAAAAGGCCCGATATGTCAATTGGAACTGAGTTTTCTTTTGCCGCCTCATCAGCTGATGTACTCGCGATATGTATGTAGCTTCTCTGATGAGCATTTGTCGAGTCTACGAAACGCGAACGACTTGTGAATTCCTTCGATAAACAAATTAGAGAGATATGTTGAGTTTATCCACGTACGCGAACGACCCGCTGTATCCCCAATATGATGGGTGCTCACATGCAAGCATCCACTCCTCGCCGTTATATAATATTAGTGCCCGAAAACAGACCACGTATCTACCGGCCCCAGTGCCAGTGCTTTTCTACTCGGCTTCTAAGATCGGTCACCAATTACTGAACCAGCACAACAAAAGGCTTTTGCGCTGTTATGAAACGAACAAAAGGTACACAAACCAGTACGAGAAAGAAGAGAAAGCTTTGACCCTTGCCTGATATGAATACAGACAAAACTAATGGACTACATTTGCAAACTCGTGTCTTCTAGCTACAGCACTAAACATTTGCTTTAACGCAACACTAGAAGCCTAGATGCACCAAAACGCAGCTAATCGACAAAGTAAACTAATTATTTAGTGCCTATTACTAAACAAATTTTATACGCAGAAATGAATATGATAAAATTGCTCTACAAAATGAGTAAATACAATATGCGCACATTGATCCGATCTAAATACATCACCGATGTTTACTATGCGTGCGAGCACAAACCTGCTTCAAATAATACAATACAATCATTAGTTTGCCGTGAATGTCCATATAGCCGTCATAAAATATAGAAAAATTGAATACTTCCGATTGTTTTATAATTACTGGACTGATTTGTGATAGCCATAAATTACTATCTTAAACATCACAGAGGCTAATAAATCTCTATCTAAGTGCGCGACTGCTTATAAGTGAGCGTGAAATTGATAGCGCCGCCACACAGACACAAAATGCTTGTCCAATGTCGACTTTGCACTTCACAAAGACCGTAAAACAGTAAAAATGATGGTCCACATCGATACATGTTACAACCAAAATTAACTGCGTTCACAAATCGTTGGGTGCTGTCGTCAACTGTGCGTTTCACTCGGGTGACTCTAATCGAAGACGCTTTGTCTAGCCGAATATTGTACAAATATTGACCCCAGCGTTCATATTATCTACTTCCATAGATTGATCTTAATTCGGTGAACGATTTTTGCGAAATCAAATTCCCGAATTCTCACAAGACGAGCACAACCCAGCAGTCGATGACACCATTAATATAATGAACCCGGCGAATATTTCAGTCGACAAGTTTCTGTCGGCGAAGGTTATGGTCAGTTAAAACGTTTCTCGATAAATTTTTAGTCTTCGCAAGCTTTGATAGGCGATTATTGAAGTCGACAAATGCTTTGGTCGACGAATGCTTTGATCAGCAAATGATAGAATCGGCGATACCCGAATCGTAAATTCTTCGGTCGGCTGCTTCCATCGATATAAAAATAGTGAGCAAATATAACGTGTAGGAAGTCAATATGTTTTCCAATATATCCAAATGCTTTATTTGTTGAACATAGGATAGAGGTTGGAGGTCGTTACGACCCAGCGATATAGCATAAGTACAAAAACACTGAAACGTCCTATTTTCTCAAAGTCAAAGACACGCGTACATCTTTTCGGTAAATTTTTGCGTGAGCAATGTTATGCCCATCGTCAAACCGGATTGACATATATTGTAGACACTTTTGTCTCGTAGCAGCACAATGTCAAGTCAGACCGGTCTGGCCAATCGAAACCAACAAGCGTTGAGATCAGAATTGAACGGGCCGGTAGCCACATATACGTCACCCTATAAAGTTTACAGTGACTAGACAATCATCAAAAAGGAGAGATCTCATGAAACTCAATGATCGACAAGCCGGTGAAAATAGTCGAGAGAACAGTATATGTTGCAGTTGGCGTATATTAGATTAGCTGCATGTGTAACGGGGTGGCCCTTTATGTTATTATCATAATGAGAAATGGCTACAAAGAGTATAATGTTGAATTTTTCTGTTAACACTACCGCCACCAAATAAATTAATATGTCTGAGATGACCCAATGTTCTACTCACTGGTTGATATTGTGCTTGTATTAATCCGCCAATCGCTGCTAGACGTGCGCAATGGGGGGTGAGTAGACATCATCATTCGTTTGGTTAGATTGATACAATTAAGTCAGGATAAACAAAGACATAAGATTGATAGGAGTTTATTGTATTAAATAACACTTTAGCTTTTACCAGAGACTAGCGTGTTCACTTAGTCTCCTTTCCTTCCTCTGTGTTGGTGCAACATATAGCAGGGCACTGACTATCACTGTTGTCAGTAGAATTGAGCTCCGTACTGGTCAACCAGTGCGTTGCCACCAGTGCCCCGTTACACTACGCCCACCCTAGTCACAGACGAAGGGGTCTGATCTGCTAGGATATGTTATTGGGCACATTAGTGACCAACGAGGACAGTACGTGAAGAGAATCGACGTTAACTGGTAACCAATCGCCATTTGACATAGTGTTTCGTGCCAATATTCGTTGACGTTATTGTTCCCTCTTATTCCCTTATAGGGAATGGGTGTCTTTCTGTCGAGCTTCTAGATGGGAACTTGTCTCCATCGTAGTGGTTATTGTCTGTGAATTCCATATTCAAGCAACAATAGCAGATCGACCATTTAACCTTCATTAGTGCGCGAGACTAGACGCACCGCTAATAAACCGTGAGAAAATGACTTCGTCGACAAGTACACGAACGTAATTTGTCGAATGCAATGATCAGAAATTGTTGGGTGTTCAATTTGAAAGGTAATAACATTGCTTTGGTAGAAGCGGTGCACGCTCTGAGCTCGCCCGAATATTAGTGAATAAGTCCTATGTTTTGGGGTCAGGCTCAATAGGACGGCGGTGAGCAAAAAATCACAAAAGAATGTTGTTCTGTGAGTGATTTTAGTAGAGTATACCTGGTCAACCTGGTCAGTCTGCTTCCTTAAGTTTATTGAGGCAGCCCTTTCTAAATGGTAATATAATATAATGTCTAACTAAACAGTACGATATGCAACTTGACGTAGTCGACTTGTCGTGCCGTTGAACATGTTTGTTGCAGTGCTGAGAAACAAAGTGAACGCTCGATACATTTTACTCTTCTACCTCTATTGCAACAAGTGCATAACGTCTAATTCCTATGATTGCTACATCGAGCGTACTTGTCGACGTAAGGAATAATCCTACGGTGTTGACCTCCGCTTCGGCAGCCACGCGCGAGTGTCTTTGCAATGCCTTTGACAAATGTCTCACTTCTTTTCTGTTCTACAAAGTTGGAGCGAGTCGTGATGGTGAAGAACACGTACCAGAATAGCTCGCGTCCCTCACTGATAAAGATTGAGCTGTCACTGTCGTGCTGCGGTGCATGCGTGACCAGGAGAATGACACGAGACTGTCTGTAATGGCAAAAAAAGTAGGGACGACGGGTCGAACCATAGGTAGATGACGATAGCTAAATCGACCTACTAACATGCTTCGTGAACAAGAACTTATCGCTACACCTGTCAGTTGTCAATCGACCTTTGTCGGTCCTTTTACATTATCCCGCAACTAAGGGCTCGCACTTTTTAAACATGCGGCTGTATCTCAGCTTGAGCAGTCGTGTCACACATGTTGCGATGAGGACTCCCGTATACCCTTTTTGGTTCTTCACGCCTTATTTGGTTACGATCAAAGCTTTTGGTTCAGTGTTTGTACTATACGCCATGCAAGGCAACAATATTAAAGCACAGTATTACATATTGACCAAAGCGAAGAACTCATTGCGTAGCCGGATGCTGCAACTAGCCCACAGAATTGGCATCAATGTCTAGAATCGGCGTCAATGTCCAGAATCGGCATCAATGTCCAGAATTCGCATCAATGTCCAGAATCGACATCTCATTGACGATGCATTGGACCCTGCTTCGACAAGAGACCTGGAGGAGAATGCAACGCCACATTATCCTTGTTTACGTCTTGTCTGACTTGCAATATGTTGACTTCGGAGATCCACGTACAACCTTACAGGTGCCGCGTCAACCCTGTTGAGAAAATCACTCGTCTAGGAAACTAAAATCGCAGTGCTTGGAGACGTGGTCAGCTGCCATGTCTATCCGTTCAACATCGTCACGTCGGATCTTGGCCGTGAACTGAGAGATCCGCGCCGTGATCGTGTAACTATCTGCTTTGTCGGGTGACACGTAGATACATGGAATGTTATCCGCGTCAAGACGCTGAGCGAGTTCTGCGCTTGGTGGGTTCCAACCGGTAAGAATCAGACCCGACTTGAGGTTCCCGCCATAAGTAGAAGACGCCTCTTCATTGCCTATGATCGCGTCAATCACGTCCTTTCGGCCGCTATGCTGTACATGCCAGTCAATCAAAGTCGAGACCCGCTAGGTGAAGGACAACAGAGCACGTCTACCGTACCGTGATTACGAGTTGATTCGGGATCGCCTTGAACAGATTGTTGCCATCTACAGGGGCCAGAGCCAGTCGTGTGCTACTAAAGTAGCGCAGACTAGCGTTTTTGCCTGTCATATCGTGGGAAGCAAAGTACAGTACACTCAGCTCTTGCGGGCGATATGCACAAGTGCCGACAACGCTCACCAGAAATGAGTTCCGACTTGAGCAGCTTCGTGTAGTCTGCCATCGTCGGGCACGATAGATCTTTCAAGTACGGAATACAACCCACGAGCGGGACGTCCCAGCGTTTCAGTGCTCGCGAGTAATAGTCCTGCAGCCAACAGCATATACAAAATGCTGGTCATGAGACGCGTACCGATCGAGTATTCGCGCTAACAGCACGACGAGCTGTACCTTGATCATGTCCATCTTTTTCGGATTGACCTTGTTGAGGATCACCCCACGTAGCCGGACGCCATTCTGCTTGAGCATCTCCCGATTCATCGCCAGCTGGTCGAACGACGAGCCCAATCCACCGAGAGCTACGCAAACTGCGTCAAGTTTAAGCTCCGCTGCAGCAACGACAGCATGAAGTGATTCGTTCAACACGCTGTAGCAATTGACAATGTACTGTAGCTACCTGCGACTTGTGCATTGTTGAGCTCACAAATGGAGCCCACTCCCGTGTGTCCCGTTCCTTCACAAATGAGAAAGTCGCTCTGTTCGTACAGCTTTCGGTGCGCGCGGCGGATAGAATCCATGAGCTGCTGCGACGTGACTTTGCCGTCAATGAAGTCCCGCGTAAAGCCGTCGGGAAAGAGAACGGGCGACATGTCCTTGTACTCTTGCACAAGTCCAAAGTGCTCTTTGAACAGAAACGCGTCCTGGGTCATTCACGACAAACACTTGCGTCAGAGGAACTCCATCGATAAAGTGGAAAGCCATACACAATGCACGTATGTCATCGTGGTCCTCCTACAAGCACTAGTAGTAGCAGCAACAGCAGCAGTCGCTGCCCTAGTTCTACACGCGACCACGTGATAAGAAGTACAGGAGCACACGAGCCCCTAGTAGTGATACCACCATTTGTGCAATACATTTCTAGTGGTAAAGAGAGAGTCCTAGTGGCAGTCGTCGTAGTCGACCAACCGCTTTGGCACCTTATCGACTCGAAGTCCACCGCCCACGGCCACGTGCTGCTGCCCCACGGGCTTGCAGTACGCCAGCTGCTTACCCGATCCCTGGAGCGTGGCCTGCAGCGTCTTGATGAGCCCGAGACTCAGCGTCGTCTTGCCCACGTGTTGCCCCGTTGACAGCACGAGCAGGTGCCGCATCATCGCAGGATATCCGACTTGGGCTTCTGGTTCTCCCTCTGGTGCACTACGTTCGTTCGGAGCTGGTGGACGTACTGCTTTGTGTTACACGCGACCGCTCGAGTCGCCAGGACTGGGTTTTCTTTTTGACCAATCCCTGGACGGCATTCAGCGCCAGCGGTCGCCATGGCCGAATCTAAGCTGCACCGCTGCGTCGTGTGCTCCGTGGACATGACGTCGTGGCGCGTAGTCGACCGCGAGACGCACGTGAACGCGTGTCTCGATGACGCGGTCGTTGACGAGCGATACGACTGTCCCACTTGCAGCAAAGAGCTCTCCCACTGCGATGAACGGCAGCGCTTGGAGCATGTGAACCGCTGTCTGGACGCGATCGAGATGAAAGGCAGCGACACGAGCGCGAACGAACCGTATGGAGCTATAGAAGAGGCGAAGAAAGAAGAAGAAGAAGAAGAAGAAGAAGAAGAAGAAGGGACGGAGGAGCAGGAGGAGGAGGAGGTGCTGCTGCTGACGCAGGTGGCGGAACAAACGCAGGAGGAAGCCGAGACGAGCGACTGCGAGTACATTGGAGCCAGTTACGTGTGCAAAATCTGCGGTATCGACATGTCAAGCGTCGAGCTGATGCAGCGCATTCGTCATGTGAAGTCGTGTGGCCAGAAGTTTGGTGTGAGAGCTGCTGATATGGCAGACGTTGAGCAAGCGGAGACGATCGTGGCGAGACTGGACGAGAAGGCCACGTCGAATGCGTTTGTTGTCATGATGCAGTCTGCGTCTGGAGACTCAGTGACACAGACTGCTGCCATAGGTGGGTGTGGAACGAATGCATTGCTACGGCCGGTGTATGAACTGACTAGACGGGGTCTTGTTTTGCGTGGATACAAGCAGAGCGATCAAATGTGTTTGACGTCTTGATGCGGAGTTCCAAAACCGCTGCTGTGCTCAATACTCGGAAACGCCCCGTGCCTTTCAAGTTCACACGCAAAGCGATGCAACGACGACGCCTGCTGTATCCTGATTACAAGTGTGTCAAGGGAACGAACCCGCCGTTCATAGTCGACGGGTTTTACTACGCTTGCAATCAAAACTCGAGCATTTACTTTCTCACGCACTTTCACTCGGATCACTACGGCGGAATCACTAAGGTGAGTTGTGCCATGACCTTGTGTGTGTGTACGTGCTTCTGATGTCACGCCTTATTTTGGTAGGACTTTGACTGTGGCATTATCTATTGCAACGAAATCACCGCCAAGCTTGTCGTCCAGGAGCTGGGAGTCCAGCAAAAGTATGTTCACCCCGTGGGAATGAACGCACCTGTGCTCGTCGGTGACGTGCAAGTGACGTTCTTGGACGCTAACCATTGTCCTGGTTCAGCCATCATCCTGTTTCGTCTCAAAGACGGGAAAACGTACCTGCACACTGGAGATTTTCGGTTCCACCGGAAGATGCTAAACTATGCAGCTCTACAGCCATTCATTCCGACGGGCGATGAAACCATTGATGACAATGGTAAGATCGTTGGTATCCGCCGATTGGACGGCGTGTATTTGGATACGACCTATTGTGATCCTAAGTACACGTTTCCAGCTCAGCAAGCTGCTGTGAATCATGCACTCGAGCTCATGGACAAGCACTGGAAGCAGGAAAAAGTGCTGTATCTGTTTGGATCGTACACAATTGGCAAAGAGCGCTTGTTCATGGAGATCGCACGCAAGTATCAGCAGAAAGTGTGCGTCTCGAAAGCAAAGATGAGGATCATCGAAACCTTTGGTTGGCCTCGCGAAGAGATGCAGCTGTTGACGACAGAATCGGCTGCGACCAAGTACGATATGCATTTTTTGTTGCTGAACGGCATGACGACCAACAGCGTACTGATTATGCCGCTTTGATGGCACATGTTGACAGTCTGCATGTCGTTCGTATGCAAGATCTTCAAATGGACAATCTGACGGTGCTACTGGCAAAGCATCGTCTGCTTTATCGATCGATCGTTGCGTTCCGCCCGACTGGATGGACGTTTAGTAGCAAGAACCCGCGGTCGATGTCCACGTGTTGTTCCGATCCTACAGGCAAGATTCGCATCTACGGGCTTCCGTACAGCGAGCACTCGAGCTTTGCTGAGCTGTGCGACTTCGTCAAAGTTGTGAACCCTTGCGCGATCATTCCGACGGTATAGCTGCTCGTTGTTTGTCACCGCCACCACTTCCGCTAACCCGTGCATGTGTTGCTGCTCCAGGTGAACTGCAGTACTAAGCGAAGTGCGACCAAGCAGGTGAATGCCTTGCGTCAGGTCGCTTTCCACACTATATCAGCGCTTTTCAAGCAGCAGCACCAGCAGCTGAAGCAGCAGCTAAAGGGATGAAAAAGACGCACCAGCAAACGTTGAGGACACGAAGACAAGGGCCCGCATGTGCTTGCACGTTGATCAGAAGCCAACACCTGACTCGGACATTTGTGACGCACATGTTCGTGCCAAACAGTCGTCATCTGCAGCAGTAGCTGCATGTTGTCGTCTTTTTCCACGCACATGTAGACGAGTATCTAACACACAACAGGACACTGGACGTCGGCCGACGCTCTTCTTCGTAAGTGATGAGCACTCTCACGTGTTCAGACTGTCAAGAACTGCCGATGCCTCAAGCACGAGACCAGCGATGGAAGCACCGGATGAGATGGTCACAGCTCTAAACCGCTTTGTGTTCCCCCTCTCTCGCTCTAGCATCTACCAGGCTCCAGACCAAGACCAATTGACAGCACAAGCGACGCCTGGCGTCTCGGGTTCTCGACTGCAACGAAGCACTCGACTACATGCGCGATCGCGGGTGACGGTAGTTGCGCATCTCTTTGGGCAAGGACGTCGCAACGAGGTCGTCGAGGCTGTGGATGCCATACTTGTTGGGCGCGCCCGTGCGCCACAGCTCGCGGGCGTTCAGCTGCCCGTCCGGCGTGAGGAATTCCACGCCCATGTGGCGCTGGTGCCAGCGGATCATAAAGTCGATCCGCGGCGTGGGCAAGTTGCCCAGCATCTCGGCCATGTTCTTCAAGATGCACAGGCCGTAGGGAATGTCTTCCCAGAACAGCCGCGAGTTGACTGCAGGATGGTACGCCCCCTTTGCCACTTCCGTCAGCGGCGTGGCACATCCGGCGTAGCCCAAGTTCGTGCGGAAGATCTGCAGGAGGGACGAGCGATCGGCCACGTCGTTGCCGTAGTGCTGCACGATGCGGTCGCCAATGGGCAGCACGTCCGACAAGTCGAGGGCTGGAAACCGCTGCAGCAGCGCGTGTTTGACCTGCTGCAGCTCGTTGTCGAGCATTGCGAGCTGCTCGGCCGAGAGCGCATCAAAGTCGGCGTCTAACACGTCACGAGTTCAGCGCGTCAGTACGTGAGGCTATCCCGAGCAAACACAGGAGAGGAGGACGGCCAAGTGCGCGCAGGTGTACGTACACAATGTGAGGCCCTTGCGGGTCTCGAGCTCCTCGAGCGTATACGTCTTGTGGCCGTCCCAGTCGCGGAAGATGGAGTAGTAGCGCGCTGGGTGGATGATCTGGTTGGACGACGTGAGCGTGAGGTTGAGGAAGTTGGCCACCGTCTTGCACGGAATGTCGAAGAGCGTCTGGACGAGCGTCGCGGCTTCGTGTCTGCGCTCGACGGGGTAGCACGCCACGTAGAGGCACTGCTTGGGTCCAATGATGCGGCACTTGCGGCTGCACACACAGAAGCAGCAGCAGCAGCAGCGCTCGTACGCGTCAGCTTATTGTCCAGCACGTGGGACGGCCGCAGCAGCATTCACTGGTTACGGACACGTACCCGTACTCGGTCGCCTTGCAGATCCACGGGATGTTCTGCAGACCAAAGAGCTGCACAACACGCAACAACAAGTGACGCAACACGCGACAACAAGCGGCAGTCAGTGTCGTAACCACACACACACACACACATACGCATGTGCAGTCCACTTGCGGCTGCGGACTCCGTACCAAGTCGACGTTGGCGAGTCGCTCTGTTCCCAGCGCCTTGTGCACGGCCCAGTCAAAGCCGCCCTGGGCGAACAACGTGCCGAGCTGGACGCCCTTCTTGAGGTACGGCTTCACGTGCTCGAGGACCAGTGGGTGGACGTGGGCCGGCGCAGCGACAATCACAACGTCCGACTGCGGGATGACGTGCTGCGCGTGCGACGACACGCGGTGCAGACGGCCCGTGACAGTCCCTTTACCTGCCCAGCTACTGCCGGCCGTGCTGAGCTCGAGCGTCGACGCCCAGCGGTCCGGTTGGCGCGTCAGCACCTGCACGCGCACGCCTTTGGACGCCAAGTACGCGGCCGCGACGTGGGCGCCGTTGCCGCCGCCGCAGATCGTGACAATGCCCACAGCTGCAGCAGCAGCAGCAGCAGCAGGAGGACAGGACGAGACGTGCGGCTCGTGCTGAAGGGAGCGCGTCATGGCAAGAAGAGGCGAAAGGAGGAGCGAGAGAGCGAGCGAAGCGGTGTGGTGGTCGTCTGTCACGCGGTGTATTTCGAGTACTTAGTGCTCATCGGATTAGCAGCAGCGAGTGCGCGGGCCAAGTCGATGGTGGGGAGCGAGCGAGCGAGCGAAGGAGCCCCCTGACGGTCTACAAAAACTAGTGGAGCAGCTCGGCGGCCTGCTGGTGCGTCTCGGCCGTCACGCGGATGGCAAACAGCTCGTTGAGCTCGTCTTTGCTAAAGGCAAAGGCCACGGCCTTGTCGATCTGCTCGATCGCGCGCGCGTACTCCTGCATGGCCATGTACACCTGCGCGAGGTGGCAGTAGGCAAACTTGGAGCGCGGACACATCTCGACGGCCTTTTCAAACAGCGCGAGCGCCTCGTGGCCGTACTCGGTGCCCTTCTGCACCAACAGGTTGCCCTGGTTGATGTACGCCATCGGGTACGACGGGTCCAGCGCAATCGCCTTCTCGAACATCTCCTCGACGGTCTTGAGATCGACAGCGCTGCCCGGAGCTTGCAGCATCTGCATGTACGTCTCGCCCAGGTAGTTGTAGATCTCGGGCACGTCCGGAGTAATGCGAGCCGCGGTCGTGAGGTAGTCGACTGCGCCCTGGAAGTTCCCGTTCCGCGCGTGCGTGACACCCAACTGGATGTACGCCATGGCAAAGTCTGGCGCCAGACGAATGCACGTTTCCAAGTCGCTCAGCGCGGCCGCCATCGACGCTTCGTTGCTCGTGCCGTCGGGTGACACGTCGATCGAGTGGAGTTGGCCGCGGTGGAAGTGCGCCGTCGAGCACTCGGCCTTCTCAGCCAGCGCCTTGTCAAACCACTCGAGCGCCTTCTTCAGGTCCTTCTGGTCGAAACAGAGACCGCCCATGCGGATCTTGGCAAAGATCGAGTACGGCTTTGCCGCAAGCGCCTCTTCGAACGACTTTCGAGCGAGCGCAAACTCGCCCCGCAAGTGGTGGTACGTCCCATTCTCGATCTGAGCCGTGTAATACGCCTCTTCGTCAAACCGGACGAGCTCGCACGCGGCAGCGAGGTCCTTGGCCGCCATGTCGTAGTCCTTCTCTTTCTTCAGAGCCAGCCCCCGCTTCGTCAGCAGCAACCCACGCGGCGCTCGAGAGTCCTCTGTGGCAGCGCCCAGCGCCTCCAACTCGGCCGTGTACTCGTCAGCCGACTTGTCGGCCACGACGTCGTTCTCATCGTCACTCGGATGGAACGACGAGTAGTACGACGTCACGAAGAACTGGTCCGGGAGGTACCGCACGGGGTTCTGTTTGTTCTGCTGCGCGTCCTCAATCTCCTTGAGCGTAATGTCACTGTGGATGCGGCTGATCTCCTGCGCCAGCGTCTCGTCCACTTGCTCCTGTTGCTCCTCGGCAATGACCAAGAGACAGACATAGTCCACGAGCGATCCGCGCAGGTCGCCCAGCGCAGCTTTCGCCTTTGCCCGACGCACGTACGACTTTGTGTGTCGATTGTCCAGCCGCAACGCTTTCGAGCAGTCGTCCACGACGTTCGTATAGTCCTCGAGCTTCTCGTACGCAGCGGCGCGGTTCGAGTACATGACTTTGAGGTTGCGGCCGTCGAGCGGCGGCTGCTGCTCTTCGCAGAGGGCAATGGCCACCGAGTAGAGCTCAATGGCTTCGTGGAAGTCCCCGGCCTTGTACTTCGTCGTGGCTAACGTGGCTTCGGCCTCTCCCAAGTTCACGACCGGCGGCGCCTCCTGCGCGTCTGGAGGCGGACAAGAAGGAGCTGACGAAGCGAATGGAGCAACAGAAGGGGCAGCAGCGGCTGCCTCTGGCTGCGACGCTCGAGACGGTAGTGGACGAGAGACTTCGACCTCGTTCGACTGCTTCGGACCGTCGTCAATCGACTGCTGTCTGTGCTGCTGCTGGTGGCGCTTGCGGAAGAGCCCCACGGCCACAAAGGCGCTGATGGTGGCGAGCGACGCCAGGGCCGCGAGCTGGAGGAGCGCGCGCTGCTCCATCGCTCGGCTGGAAACGCGAAATGGGCAGCGAAAGAGCGGGCGAGTGACCAATTGTCGCGCAGACGCACTTCGCCTACAATGGGGCGTGGCGGCGTAAGAACGCGTCGGCGTAAATACGAGTGGGGGGCCCGCGGCGTCAACTTATACGAGGCACGGTGGCCGCGCGGGGGGACCCGACAGTGGGCTCGTGCGATTCACATAAATTGGGTCCAGCGACGCGCTGTTTTTGGGTCAAAGTTCGCATGGACCGTCCGTATGTTGTTTTGTCTGCCTTTACACCAACGGGTGGCTGCGCTGTGTTGGCTGGTCACCGACCGTCTCGGCCAGTGGTTGTCGGCGAGTTCGATTGACTCGCCCACCAGTTCCTCAGTGTCAAATTGAATCCGTGCAGTGATCCGTCGGTCGTGAGCAAGTGCATTCAACCAGTCTACCAACCCAACAACTCAATCCAACCCAATCAACTCAACCCAACCCAATCCAACCCACTCAACATGTCGGACGTCGCCGTGAACCCCAAAGCCTACCCGCTCGCAGACGCCAAGCTTACCGTGTCCATTCTCGACTTGGTGCAGCAAGCCACCAACTACAAGCAGATCAAAAAGGGCGCCAACGAGGCCACCAAGACGCTGAACCGCGGCATCTCCGAGTTCATCGTCATGGCGGCCGACACGGAACCGCTGGAAATTCTGCTGCACCTTCCGCTTCTGTGTGAAGACAAGAACGTGCCGTACGTGTTTGTCCCCTCCAAGGTCGCTCTGGGCCGTGCGTGCGGCGTGTCGCGTCCCGTGATCGCCGCTTCGATCACGTCAAACGAAGCGTCGCAGCTGGGTCCGCAGATCCAGAGCATGCGCGAGCAGATCGAGCAACTCCTAATTTAAGCGCTCTCTTCTGATTGCCTGCCGCTCGTGTCTCGGCTGTCTGTCACGACGTTCGTGACGCCGACGTCCCCGTCATAGGAGTATGTCTCTTGCACTTAGATAACTGCAGGCAGGCAGACTCAATCCCACTCCTTTTGAATCAGTACCTCTACCTCGTTCTTTGCCGCTGTTCGCACGACTGTTCAACGCTACGCTGCCAACATGAGCACGTACTCGCGCGTGCTTTCGCCGAACCTGAGTACGTCCTTCTCCTTGAGCTCGATGTACCTCGAGCCGTCAATCTCGCGGCCGTTGAGGAACGTCGCGTTGGTGCTATTGAGGTCCATGATGTACGGCCGCACGTCCTGCTCGTACCCGAGACCGTCCTCTGTCGGTTTTTGGTACATTCGGTACTGCAACACCGCATGCTGTTTCGAGCACGAGGGATGCTCAGTCAGGATGTCTGCCACAGCCTTGTCACGCCCAATGAGGAACGCACTCTTGCGGTGCACGTGCAGCGTCGCTGCATCCATCACACCCACAGGCACATGACGAGTCAGCAACAAAGCAACCAACCTTTTCTATACCCCGCAGCAACCACAACAAGCCACAGCGCTGCTTCCAACCGACCAATGTTCTCGTCGCCCTTGAACACGTACAGCCGGTAGCGTCTCGTCGGCTGTCGAGCTTCTGGCGGCTCGGAAAACTTCACGACCACACCATTGCGCATGTTTCCCGTCGTCTGGTCCTTGGCCAGAGCGCCCGTGAGGCCGAAGTTCGGCTTCTCCACCTCCTGAACCTCTTCCTCTTCGCCGTCGTTCGAGTCCTTTGTTTCCCGCTTTCCCCACCTATATGCACACGCACAGCAACAGGCACTCGCTCAACAATGAGATCTCCCACCCCCCAACAGCAGCAACAGATCCAGCGCATCGATCCACAGGTCGCAGCAAAACACCGTCGCAACGTACGCGACCAAGTGCGAAAAGTCGCGCGTCTTCTTGTCCTCATTGCGCGCTACACGCGGCGGCGAGCGCGCGCACATCCGCTTCAGCTGCTGCTCACGTTGTTCCTCTCCTTGCGATGCAGAGCGCGACCGCCGCCGCGTCTGCCAGCGACTGCTCCCGCGCGACGCGCGCCGGCCGACCGACCGCGAGCGCGACCGCTGTCGCCGCGACGATGGCATGACAGGAAAAGTGACCTCTCAAACAGAATACCTCTCATTTCGAATGACGACGACCCCCGACGACGGCGACGAGCGGCCCGCCCTCAACGCGTCGGCCGTCGCGGACGAGACGCCACTCGCGCAGCTGTTCGAGCAGCAGCGGCTGCAGGACGCCATGGAGGCCATGCGCACGTGGGACGCGGGCAAAGTGCAGGCGGAGATCGCGCTGGCCTTTGCCGCAGTGAGCCACGCGCCGTCGGCGTTCCTCCAGTGCGTTGAGCTCTACTGCGCGCTCCCGGACAGGCACGTGACGGCCATTTCGCACTGGATCGCAGCGGCCGTCGCGAGTCTCCAGGCGTCCAACCGCAGCAGGAGCGTCTCCTCGCGCGACAGTCAACTGGCGGCGTCGATGCTGCCGGCGTTTCAGCGCTCGCGGATGCCGTTCGTGGCCGACTTTGCACTCGCTTTTCGAGTGGACGTTGAGGCGCTGGCCGCCTTTTGCTCGCGCGTGCTGTCGACGCGCGTGGCTCTGGCCGTGCGCTTTATGGAGTGCCTCAAGATGAGAGATCTGCTGCCGACGGACGTGGTGCTGGGCCACGTGCTGAGGCAGAAGGACTTTCGCACGGGCGACGTGTTTGTCAAAGGCTCACGCGACAAGCAGTCACAGTTTGTGCAGCTCCTCATTGATGCCAACGTGCACGACAAGGTGATCAAAAAGCGGCTCTCGCTGTTCAAGCTGCCGGCCAGCGCGTTTCCAGTCTACTACGAACGGTACGGCGTTGTAATGAGTCGAAGCGCTTGACTGACAGCGTGCTGCTCTCTTTGGGGTTTCCGCACAGGCGACAGAAGGCGACGCTCCGGTTTCTCGTGTACTCGAAAGAGTACGAGCAAGCGCTGCAGTTTGTCGAGAACGTGGACGCGCTGAAGTCGTACGCCTGCAAGATGATCATCCGTCACGCCGGGCCGGAAGACCCCGCCACGAAGCAGTTTGTTTTTCGCACAGGGCTTGCAGCCCAGTTTACTGAAGTCGACACCAGTGCAGAGGACGGCAAGCTGTTTGCGGAACAGGATGAGCCGCTGCCGCTCGACTCGTGTCTGTCGCTTGCTGAGACCATTGGTGAAGCCAATATTGTTTTCGTGGACACGCCGCAGGCGCTGAAAGCATGTGCTGCGTACCTCCTCGAGCAGCCAGTGATTGGGTTTGATTCCGAGTGGAAAGCGGTGCGTGTTTCAGCTGGCCCAGACGTTGGGGCTGCGAAATGTGCACTTGTGCAGCTAGCTTCCCGTGAAAAGGCGTTCGTCGTGGACGTGGTGGCGCTGTTTGATCACGGGCATACTCTAGCCCCGGTTTTCCAGTCGGAGTCGGTGCTTAAGATAGGTTTTGATACAAGAGGGGATGTGAAGGCATTGCGTCCTTTTTTGACAGGAGGGTATGCGGTCAGCGACGTCATGTCGATGCTCGTGGACTTGCAAACTGTCACGCGAAAGCTGCCGACGCTTGAAACCGGCAATGTAGCAGAATCCAGATCGGCGGTCAATGATGGCAAGGAATTGTGCAGTAAAGAGGGAGTACCAGCAGCTCCGAAAATCGACAGCGAGGTGTCTCAATGTACGTCAAAACAAAGAAAGTGGAAGAAAAAACGAAGCAAGACCGACATAACGGATGCTAGCGTCAAACCTTCCCGCCTGGGCCTGGCTGCCATCGCCGAGACGTATTTGGGCTTCCCCTTGGACAAGCGCGTGCGCATGTCGGATTGGGAGCGCCGCCCACTTACGCAAGCTCAGCTCCATTATGCTGCTCTGGATGCGCACGTGCTGGTTCAGATCTACTACAAAATGCAAGAGCAGCATGTGACTGACACGTTAGAGGCGGTGCTGAAACGCTGCACACAGAAGCATGTGAAGTAGCTGGAAGATGTGGTTCGTCAACTAGACATGAGAAAACTCCGCCTCGTCCGCCATGTCGCTGGCAATAGGTCAACTTCTGGTTCAGCACGGTGTCTCGTGGACAGGTCATCGGCTGGTCTTTTGCAAATATCACGCTCAATCCACATGCTGAATCTATCATCGACACTAACGCACATTTGACAACACATCACTTCGATGCAGCGATGCTTCTTACATACATTACCCGTGACAAATGGCATAACATCCAAGCGTTCTCCGATGAGCTGAGGATCTCTATTGGCTCATGTAGGTTGCAAGGACGTCTGCGAAATCAGCCCCGCTGTCACTGTCCATGCAAAAGAGATGCTCTTGTAGAGCCTCTGGTAGTGCTGTCACCTTCAAGATCATATCGGTGAGCTTCTTTTGCAGCTCTTCCTTTTCCTGCGACAGTAGCAAGGAAACACAAGAATGGTCAAAACACATCTGTAAGTGTCTCTTCGATCTTGCAATCCTGATAGTACCTCACCTCACTCGTCTTGCGAAGCTTCTGTGTCATGTCTTGCAGCTCACCCTCGACACGAAACGTTTTCTCTCCAAGTTCATGCTGCAGCTCTGCTATCTTTTCGTTCAGCACTTTTTCATTTTCTTCGGCATTCTTGATCGTCAATGCAAGCGTTTCTACGATCTCGGTGCGACTCACCGTCTCGCGATGTACTGCGACTTCCAGGTCATCCACTTTCGTTGCAAAGACTTCCTTCTGGTTTATTGCATCCTGTCGCGCATGTTCCAGCACGATCGCTTTTTCTTGAAGCTCGGTATTCTGACGTTTTAGCTCGTTGATCTCGTCTCGAAGCTGCTTGACTTCACTTCCATCGATGTTGACACGGGCCATCCTGGCCTCGTACATCTTCTGCATCGTCTCCATGTCTTGCGCCACTCGAACGCGCAGCTGAGCTTCCTCTTTCTTAAAGTGATCAACAAGAGCATCCTTTTTGTCTGCGAAAGCCTTCTCAAGCTGTAGCCGCAACTCTCTCAGACGAGACTCGCTTAGCTGCTGTGTCACAACATTTTCAAGCTCCTGGAAGGCTTGAATCACTTCCTGCTGGTAGAAGTCACGAAGCACAGAAGCTTTTTCTGGACCTCGTGCTCTCTCATCATATTGCTTGTCGAACTCCTGGATGGCAGCTAACATAGCGGCAAACGTCCCGCTATCTCGCGCACGTGAAACGAGATCTGTCCAGAGAGTCTGTCGTACTTCTTCGCAGAATTCCCGCGACTTTTCCGTGAGTATACCTAATTTGGCCTCGTACCGCGTGCGAATATCGGCCTTGAGCTTGTGGCGCACTAGACGATGCCTTCCGGATTTGTACTTGCTCGCCGTACAGTACACGCCCATGCTCAGGCGCCACATCTCTTCATGCAATTGCCGGAACGCGTCTAGCTCCATGGGCGGGTACTCTAACACGCACGGATGCACGCAGTCCTCATAAGTGCTCAGCGCATCCTCCGCCACTACCCGACACTTGTCTTCCACAAAGTCGTCCCAGGCAGTGCCAAAGTCGACAGGATCCTGATTAGACACTTGAACCGATAGCTTGCGAAGAAGAGAGGCGAGCATCTCCCCTGTCATCTCAACCCCAAACAACTTTTTGACCGTCGCATGCGAGCTACAAAACTCGTCAAAGTTCATGTGTGCAATGCTTTGGAGATCCAAGGTCCCGACTCTCTTCAGACGAACAAGGCTTGCAAGTGCTTCGACACCTGTCAACCTCTCCCCTCCCTCCTCAACAGCAAGCGAGCAACGAGGAGATAGGTCAATGTCCAGCATCGCAGGCAGCATCTCAAACACTTCCGATGTCGTAAACTCCTGTGACAGTGTCTGGAAAAGTGACTGGAATTGGGGCAGACATGGAGCGAGGCACCGCACGGACATGGACTCGTCGCAGCATGAAACAACGAGCGACGACAGAGCGCAGAACGCACCAATGAGCGGTCCAAAGCCGGCATCATCACTCGCCACCCAGTCGAAGTTCAGTATCAGCAGTTGGCGTTCGCGTTCAACGTACGCGGCGCTTGCCAGCAGCTCGAGCCCATCGCCACTTGAGGCTTCGACGTGCTCATCACCACCCAGCAATCGAGCGACCAACTCGCTCCTTTCAGCCCTTGTGGACGGGGAGCCGAGAAACGAGACGACCGCTACGTGATCTTGGGCCATCTCTTGCTCCAGGATCCGCATACCATCGGCCGTGGGCGCGCCAGCTGCATCCACGAGCACCACCTTTCGCCAAACGGTCTCCATCGCGTTGGATCCTTAAGTGCGGTGGCTCCTTAAGTACGTATCTGCTCGCACGCGCAACTAGTAGTGCACGAAAAACGCAACATGGCTACACTTCATTTAGTCGGAATCTACGCACGTCTCGGTTGTCTCCTCGCCATCACACGCTTGTTCAATTGTGCCTGAAGTAGTTGCATCCACAGGAGACGTGATGGACACGCCCAGTGCTCGCGCATCGCTCCTCTCCAGTCGCTCCATGAGTTCCGTCGTGTTGAAGTCAAATGCCACTGGACTCCACTTGCTCTCGACCGGAGGTGCGTCCGGTGTACCACGCTACAGCACAGCAACGGTCACGTCATGTGAACGGTCAAACAGCTTCGTCAGTCGATCCATCCACTCTTCTCTCTCCTCGAGTATACGTCGCATCTGACACTGCAGCAGTCCGCACCTTGATCGAAAACGACCGCAATAAGCTCGTGACACTCGGGCTCGAGTTCAGCAAGATACCGGCACTGCGACTAGCGCTTTCGGTGCGTTTCTCAAGCTCCCGCGTGGTTTCCAGCACTCGACTTACAAAGCGCTGCGCACCGACACCGACACCGACACACACAGATAGACCATACACCATCAGCAGTGGCCCTTGAATTGCTACTCTATCGACAGTCCGGTTTCCGCCCCACCTCAATCAGATTCAAGCGCAAGAAAATGTCTTCCAGCTCGTTACAATTGCTCAGGAGCTCGTCCAGTAGCTGCTCCTGGACCTGCTGCACGTCCTGTCGCAGTTCGTCAGCCACTGCGCACGCCTCGTCGATCTTGAACAGCGCCAGACCGATCCGCTCGTCCGCGGGGTTCGTAGAGTGCACTGCCTCGTCCAGCAGCTCTTCGTAGTCGCCACATAGCGCTTGGAACGCGCGCTTCAAGTTACTGTCCTCCATCGTCAGCGTCAAGTGCCGACACTCGTGTGGTGGCCAAGTGCGTCTTTGGGGTCCGCCACACCATTCCCTCGGTCGAGTGCCATGTCCCCTATCCATCGGTCCGCGTGCTCGGTTTGGGTGGCTCTGCTCTGTCGACCAGAGAGAGCTCTTCGTGCGCTCGCGTTGTCGGCAATTGATTGACCGACCGATCGACGGATAGATAGCTCAAGTGTAGCCATCGACAATGTCGACAACGACGACGGCCACACCCGACGCAGGGGGTCCGCGGGACATCACACCGGACCGGAAGAAAGCGTGGGAGTCGTCGTCGGACTTTGCCAACTACTTTTGCACGTATGCGTTCATTTACCACCAGAAGCAGATGCTCTCGGACGACCTGCGCATGCAGAGCTACCGCGACGCGATCTTCCTCAACCCGAGCCATTTCAAGGACAAAGTCGTGCTGGACGTGGGCACGGGCAGCGGGATCTTGGCCATCTGGGCGGCCCAAGCAGGCGCCCGCCGCGTCTTTGCCGTCGAAGCGACCGACATTGCCGTGCAGGCGCGCAAAGTGATCAAAGCCAACAGTCTCGACCACGTCGTGACGGTCATTCAGTCCAAGATGGAGGACGTGGAGCTCCCCGAGCCAGTGGACGTCATCATCTCCGAGTGGATGGGCTACTTCCTCCTGCGCGAGTCCATGTTCGACTCGGTCCTCGTCGCCCGTGACCGGTGGCTCAAGTCGGACGGCGCCATGTTCCCGTCGCACGCGAGCATGTCGATCGCTCCCATGTGCAACGAAGACAACAGCAACAAGCGCTTCAGTGAGTTCTCGTCCGCTATGGACGGCTGGCGCAGCTTCGTGGACAATACCAAGAACGCCTGGGGCGTCGACATGAGCGTGCTCGGCAACGCCTTCCGCAAGGAACAGGAGCAGTACTCGCTGCACACGTCGTCGTGGGAGGAGCTCAGTGCCGGGGACCTCATTGGCGACGAGGTGGAGTTTGCCACGTGGGACCTCAAGACCTGCACGCTCGACGACATCAAGGAAGTGAAGGCGTCGTTCGCCCTGCCGATCACCGCCATGGCGCGCTTTGGCGGCATTGCCGGCTGGTTCGACGTGGACTTTCGAGGCTGCGTGGAGCACCCTGCAGAGAAGATCGTGACGCTCACGACGTCGCCCTTTGTGCAGCCCACGCACTGGGGACAGCAGGTGTTCCCGCTCTACCCGCCAGTTCAGGTGTGCGAAGGCGATGCGGTCGTGGGCGACATTACCGTCCGGCGTCGCACGGACAATCAGCGGCTCATGAACGTCAAGTTCGACTTCCGTGTCGAGCGGCCGGACGAGGCGGACGAGCGCTCGGCGGGGCCGCTCAACTCGGCCGTCTTCCAGATCGAATAAGTGTCACGTAATAAACTTCATCCACATGCAGCCGTAGCAGTCGTAGCGGTCGTAGCAGTGGCGTCAGTCCTCCTCCAGTCTCTCTCTTTCCACCCCACTGTAAGCAATGGCGTCGTCGCCGGCGTTCGACCGCGAGCTGCATGCGCACTACTTCCTGAGCCACTTGCGGGCGCTGCCCGCGGCGTACGCGTCGCAGGACTCGCAGCGTGTGGTCGTGGCCTTCTTCTGCGTCCACGGCCTCGCGCTGCTCGGGAAGCTCGCGGACGTGGACCGACGCCGAGTCATTGAGTGGGTCTACAGCCTCCAAGTGCCGACGACCGGCGGCTTTCGAGGCGGGACGTACCTCGGACCCGTCGTGGGCGGATTCGCGAGCGACGCGTCCGACTCGGGCAATAACATCGCGTCGACGTTTGCTGCGCTCTGCATCCTCCGCACGCTCGGCGACGACCTCAGCCGCGTGGACAAACGCGCGATCGTGCGGTCGCTCGCGTCGCTGCAGAACCCCAACACGGGGAGGTACGTCCCGTGTCAACTACCGGGCAGTCGAATGGCCGAATGGTCGGCCGCTCTATCCGACTAACTGTCTGCGTATCTGTCTGTGTGTCTGTCTGTGTGTCTGCAGCTTCTCGTCTGTGGCCGAGGGGTCCGAGCAGGACATGCGCTTCGTCTACTGCGCCTGTGCCATCGCATACATTCTCGACGACTGGTCCGGCATTGACCTCCTGGCCATGAAGCGCTTCATCCACTCGTGTCTGGTACGTCCCCACGTCAGTGCGTCATCTACTGCTGCAACAACTGCTGCTGATGCGACCGCACTTGCGACTGCGATTGACAGAGCTACGACGGCGGCATTGGCCTCGACGTGGGCGCCGAGTCGCACGGTGGGGCGGCGTTCACGGCCATTGCGTCGCTGGCGCTATGCGGACAGCTGCCGCAGCTCGAAGGCGACGTGCGGTCGGCGCTCGTGCGGTGGCTGGTCTTCCGCCAGCAGCAGCGCAGCGGCTTCCAGGGCCGCATCAACAAGCGCCCCGACTCGTGCTACGCGTTCTGGAACGGCGCGACGCTCGCGCTGCTCGACCAGCACGCGCTCGTGGACGTCGCGAGCTGCCAGCGCTTCATCTACTCGTGCCAATGCCCACGCAGCGGAGGGCTGTGCAAGTACCCCGCGACGCAGCCCGACGTGATGCACTCGTACCTCAGTCTCGCGTGGCTCAGCATCGCCGCCCACGCGAGTGCCGACACAGACGCACCCGAGTCGCCTCGACTCGTCGCCCTCGACACGAAGCTCCAAGTGCCCTTCTTCCCAGCGCTCCCACGCAAGTAGCACCAGCAGCAGCACCAGCAGCAGCAGAACATCACAAAACACGGCAGCGACAGCAGCGACACGACCAGACCGGGACAAGTCCTCACTCGAAGCTCGTGCATTTCAACGTCTCTCTCTCTCTCTCTCTGCTACGTCAGAATGTCGACGCCGTCGTCCGTGATCAACACCGTGTGCTCGGCCTGAGCCGACCGCCCGCCGTCGGCCGTCGCGATCGTCCACCCGTCTTCCCAGCGCACAATCTGCCACAAAGACACACACACACACACACCTCAGTCTCCTCGCCACCTCACCCTCTTCTCCTCCTCCACGTCCTCCTTTGGCCCACGGCCGTAACCCACCTCAGGGCTGCCTTCGGTCAGCGCCGGTTCGACCGTGAAGGCCATGCCGGGCCGCATCGTCCCCCGCTCGTCGTTGCGGTGGTGCAGCACGTACGGCAGACAATGGAACTCTTCGCCAATGCCGTGGCCCGTAAACTCCTGCACGACGCCGAGCTGCTCGTTGTCGGCCATCTCGTGCACGAACGCGCCAATGGACCGGAAGCGCTGCTGCGGTCGACAGCAGTGCGCGATAGCGCCCACGAGCGCGCGCGTCGTGACGTCGACCAAGTGCCGTCCGCGGTCGTCCACGTCGCCCACGCAAAACGTCTGCGACGTGTCGCCGTGGAAGCCGTCGTAAAAGACCGACACGTCGATGTTCACGAGGTCGCCGTCGACGAGCGGACGGCTGTCGGGGATCCCGTGCACGACGACGTCGTTCACCGACGCGCAGAGCGACTTGGGGAAGCCGCCGTAGCCCAGCGGCGAGGGGTACGCGCCGTTGCGCACGATCTCTTCGTGCACGAGGCGGTCGATGTCGTCGGTCGTCGCGCCCGCTTGGCACAGCGGCTGCGCGAACTCACGGACGGCTTTCGCCAGTGCACAGGCGGCGCGTAGGCGCTGCTGCTGGTCGGCGGTTAGGATGGGGATATACGGCGGGGGGGTCGACAGTCCGCCGCGTGCGACGTACGACGGGCGGGCGATCGTCGCGGGGACCGCACGCGGAGGCGACAGACGCCCGGGGACGACGCGCGGACGGCGGGCAGCGGTTGAGACGCGACGCATTGGCAGAGTATGGGGAGAAGGCGAAGGAGTGAAGGAATGAATGGACGAAAGAGAGGGGGGAAATGGAGTGGGTGGGTGGGTGTGTTTAGTGCTCTGAAGAGCGCGGTCGATCAATGGGTGGGGTCGGTCTGTTACCTGTCTGTCTGTTTACCTCTTGTGGAGGAGTCGACTGCGGGCGAGTACGCGCGCGAGGAGAGGCGTCGCGGCGATAGTGAGCGCGCCCCGGACGGGACCGGTGGCTACGGTGGAGAGGTACGCGAGCGCGAGCGTACCGGCGTCGGGGTCCACTTTCGTGAGGTCGACGAAGGGCACGCGGGTGGCGAGCGACGGCAGGTCAATGCCCTGTCGGATGGCCGCGTAGGAGCCCGCGAGCGTCGAAGCGAAGACAGTCGCGTGGAAGACGAACGCGGTCCGCGCGTGGCGCTTGAGCACTTGCTTGGCACGGGCGGCCATGAGGGAGAGAGGTGGGGGGAGGGAGTTAGACGCCGACGACGGACGGACGGACGGACGCAGTGGCAGTGGCGATATCTTCTTGGGGTATGGCCGGCAGACAGTTGCGTGGCTGACGACGGGAGAAAGCGGTTGTGGCAGTTGGGTGACGGTGGATTTGTAGCGAACTGGTGCGTCGCGTGCGATACGCTGAGGCTGAGCGTGTTGGGGGGGAGGGGGAGTGATGACATGGCCCGTTGGCCGCGCCCATCAAAAGACGAACGTGCGCAGAAGTTGACGCGGACGAAAGGAGCGGAAGAAGGAGAGGGAGGACAAGTGGTTCGTTCCCATCAGGTGAGGCTGGTTGAATGCTGTCGAACGGACCAACAACTCGCTGGAGTTGTAGAGAAGAAGCTCATCTAGTTGCAGGTGTGAGTGTGCGTTTGCGGACGCGTTGCAATACTACATGGGTCGGATGATGGTACACGTCAGCGCCTACGTGGTCAACTGTCCACAAATCGCGTCGCCTTTGTGCACGACGTGCAAGAACTCGAGGCATATCCCTCGTGCGCGTTTTGAAACAGCATCGCCACCTTCAGTCGACTAGCACGTGAAGCATATTGTGCGGTCTGAAATGACATTTCCTCCCACTCGGTCCAGATCAGGCGAAGGAGAACTTGAGCTGGAAGATAGTTGTGGACCATCTCAGCCGAGTGCAAGAGAGGATGAAGTGTCAACGTCGATGGCTTGTTGCGCGGCCTCTAGTACACCTGCTTCTGGGCACTGTTCGTATCTTCTCGCGACAACAATTATCAGTGGATCTGCAACCAGAATGTTGCAAGTTTTACACATCACACACCGCGACTTTGAGAGTGCGGGTGCACGTTGAGATGGACATGTGTTTCGCAATTGCTCTGCGGTCGAGGTGTCGACTTGACGTCTTCGGAGACTTTGGTGGCGATCCATACGGCAACAGATTGGCTGACATCACGTCGTACTGATGACAACATTGACCTGAAGCGGTAGTAGTAGACGCAACGAGTTGCCAGTTTGGTGACGTGGTGTATATGGCGAGCGGACTCTCGGCTTTACGACGCAAGGCATTTCGGTCAGTCGGATACTGACTGGCGCATGATTACATGTATGGAGGCGTAGACGACAATTGCTATTCCGAAGTGATGGAAATACGGCGAAAAAGAGGCCGACGTGCGCGACTATGCTCGTGACAGTGCAGATGGATGATACGCCACAGTTTCGCGTTTCGACCATGCAGACATCAACTAGTTGCTATCGTGAGATGTTTTGCGATGGGCTCACCACTTCCGAGCTAAGGAGACCTATGAAGCGCAACGGACAGTATAGCGCCTCATAGTCGTGACTGCAACACTGACATCACTCGTTCCCGCTGTCCAAGTCATGAATTCGTTTGGTGCGTCCGCAGCACAAGATGGTTCGTGTGTGATCAAATAGACAAAAGCACTTGATAATGCTCACCGTTGCTGCATGGATTTGTCAAGGGTCGTGTTCCCATTGATTGGCATGTGCCAATGGTACGCGCTGCTGACAGTGGCTGAAGGTGACGCTCGCACCTTTTCGATAGCGAAAGGAGCTTCGTTACATATTCGCGATGTCCAACTTTGCAGCTTTCAGTCACTTTCGGGTTGTTATGCGACTTTCGCCTCGAGTCATGATGGGTCGGATGAGTGTCAGCTTTGGCACATTACTGACAGGAGTCACGACATACCCAACCAATAAGTTGGCTGCTTGGAACGCACATCAGACGCATTCGTAATGAACAAAGTGCTCGTAAAGGTTACGAGGGAAGTGACATGTGATTGATACCCAATTGTTCAGCTGATCAGAAGAGCTGCTACACCAACAGTCGAACGAGTTAAAAGAAGTTGCTGACCGACCCGACAGTCAAACTTGGCCAGTTGATGCAGGTTTGTGGTTGTAAGCTGATCTTCATTAACACGTTCTTTCCTCGATTGCACTGCTGGACGCAAGGGCTTACCAAAAAGAGAGCGACCTGCACTCATGATGCGTAAATGTATCAGCCGACCAACGATCCGAACCCACGGTGGTAAAGATCTGGTCGTGAATGACAGGCGAAGTCGGGGCAGTCCATCTTCCGGCTATATCAAGTTGCAAAGCAGCTTTTCCACGACTTCATCTCCAGCTCTTGTCATCGGTAGGCAGGACGCGGGCCTCACTGACAACGCCAACGCAGGAGGAGGCTTCGTGTCAATACTTCTGCTTTTCCCTTACGTGGTGCTAATGGTTTACACTTGCCACTTCGTAGCGACGGTGTATCACTGCGAAGGTTACATCCCTGAGCAACGCCGTTGTGACAACCGCGAACCCATGCTCTAGCTCCTGGTGCTGACGAAAAACAGCTGTGACGCTTCTTGTTGAAGTGCTTGTTGAGATACAAGGAGACGCTCAAGGCTCGTCTCAATCCAGAGCAGTGGAATGCACCTGAATCGCTCCTGGGTCAGGATCGCATCCGCAATTTCTGCAATCGAGCATCCTTGTGGGCGGTCTAACAAAGAGCCTGCGGTTAGTCCGACGAGTACAATAACAACAACAACAACATGGATGTGTGAATTCTTTGCGCACCTCGGATAACTCGCAGAAGCGCTGGCTTCAGCGCCACTTCGAAGCTTAGCAACACGTGGCGATCTGCCTCATCGTCCTCCAAGAACAAAAGTCCTGCTCGTCGTAGCTCACGAAAAGAGAATCGCAGTGCTCTGATTCTCTGGTTCTTGTCGATCGTTCTGCCGTGTTTGTCCATCTGCCAGGTATCACCACGTGAGAAGGGGGCGCAACATAGCAAATACTTACAAGCAGACTCGCCATACAATAAGCTCAGGTGAGCTGACGAAACTGCTGAAGGAGATCACGCTGGCGTCCTTGATACCGCTAGTGTGTTGCTGCCGAAGAATGGACTCGAGAATGCCGAGCAAAGTTTCATCATAAGGGCCGCGATCACTTCGGCTGAGAAACTGCTGCTTTGTGCTCGTGTCAACAGAGAGGCTGAAGAAAGCTTGAGCGGCAATGTGATCCCAATGCGCCTCGCTCTTCGTGCACTTGCTAGCTTCTGCGTGTGACTGACGCGACCCACTGACAGCGGACAGGCACTTGCTCTCCAGCTCCATGGCTTGGGTCCAATGCAGCACCTCCGCATTCGGGTCGTCCACAGGAGTAATTCGCAGGATCCGAAGCTCACGAGCCCTTCCGCGGCCATGTGCATATACAGACACAGTGTTACACAATCTTCTCACACGATACACGACAATACCCCATCAACACGACTGACAGATCGTCCGAGTCCCAGCTCTTGTCCATGTTTAGCTTGCCTTCCACGTGTACCAGGTCCCCCAGCACGACTGGCGCGGCAACACTTGCTCCCCACAACACCGTCTTCACGAGCGCAGTACCGTCATCGATCAGGATCTCCACTGCCCAAAAGTCGTGTCAATCAGCTCCAGACGCTATGCACAAACTTCTGGGTCGTCTCACCTCGATCCGCTCGCTCCACAATGGAGACGACGACTCCAATGCACTGGGCTTTTGTCAGGAGACGCGCTCTCCAGAGTCCTGACGTCTTGAAGCGCCACGCGTGACTTGCTGGCAGACCTCGAAAGTCGGCCAAATTGCGAAGCACTTGCGCGCCTAAAAGCTTCACAAAGCTCTAAGTAGCAGAGAACCGCATCAGACCAGAACCTATTCACGTGTATGATGACACGACGGTGTTGTTACCCATGTCAACGGGTCCTTTCCAAGCTCTTGCACGCTTGTGGTCCCTACGAAAACGGCTGTTAGTCGAATGACAGGTCGAGAATAGGAGAAAGAGCTGCCCGGCATATGAGGAATGGGACCATTGAGAGAGCGACTCCGTAAGCTGCTGAAGTCTGTTGTAGTAGTATCTGTTGCTGAGCTCCTGTCTGCACCATTCATATCGAACGTCTTACACACAATGGCACAGGACACACAGTGGCCACATCAGTCATTGAGCGTTCCATGACACGATGATCGGTACCGGGCGCCGGGCCGCACAGTTTGCACCCGCGACGTACCAAATGACCACGCAAAAAGTGCAGAACACACAGCGAAAGTCGCTGTGTCCGATATGATGGGCAATGGGTGCTATGACGGTAAGATGGTCTAGTGATGGTGCTAAAACGACATGACCTACTTCCAAGGCAAATTCGTGTCCGAGAGAGTTCAACACGCGACTTTGTCTCAAACGCAGTAAAGTAGTTCTTGCTGTAACAATTGCGATTTGAGCAAAAGTCGTGGGTGACAGGGCCATGGTCAGGTCGAACCCCACCCGTGTTTTCTAACGCGAATTTCGGAACAAGATGGACGACTTGTAAGTAAAAGTTGGGCCTGCGGAAGTCTGCTGTCTGCGTATTCTTGACAGGATACTGGATCAAGGCCATGTCTTCTTACTGCCCGTGAAACGTGGCATATGTACGTTGAGGGCCCCGTTCACTTGAGCTTAAGCTGAATGATCGTAAATGGCCAAACTCTGTTCTTTTACCTGCCTATCTTTCGACTGCAAATCTGTCCTTTTCTGCAATATCACTTGTCCGTCCGTCCGCGGCAGACCAATTTTGCTGCAATTTTCCAGACAAACTTCTTGAGAAAGCACTTGACTGTGTAGTGGTACGAATTTAGTCAGCCATTCGTTAATAGGCTCTTCATTCCTACGACGATGTATCTTTTTGATGCAACCAAGCAGTCTCGTTCGAGGTAACGATCATGTTCTACTGGCTAGGTACAGCTACCTGTTCTGCATGGTTTTGCAATATTCGAGATTGCTTGCCGCTCAACTAAGGCAAAGGGGATACTGTGATTTCAGCGAGTTGGTGAGCTTCAGATAGCACTACGGAAATGAATGTGTGAGAACTTAACAACAACAAGAATAACAAGGTTTATACTTCTCATACATGCATCCTTCGGCAACTGTTCTTGATTCCATAGCCTCAGCATGTAATCCTCTGCAATTTTGAGCTTAAGTGACGTCTCCTCGTCAGCACATTTAGGCGCCGTACCGAGGATTGCTGACTTGCTGCACCGATGACCAATGCAACGCTGTTGTGAAGTTACTGAAGCCTCTCCGGAGTAGATTCCACTGAAAGCCCACATTCCCTACGCGGCGAAGTATCGATCAGAAGCTCTAGTCAATCGAATTGAAGTGTTTGTACATTGCACCTTCCAGGCAACTAGAGGGATATCATCCCTATTTCGCCAGCGCCTTTTTGAGCGCGTATTGGGCTAATAGACACTTCATGCTCACTGCATCTCTTCAATGTCAAATGCTGTCATACAAATATGGTCGTCAAGATTCCCGATGACTCTATCAGCCCACTAATGCTGCGAATATATTCCACCGCTGCGACCAGAATGGCTAGTAACATCCCTATTTATCTAAGTATGACTCGTGACGCCATATTGAGGGCAACACGGGTCAGTGTCGCTAATCTACGTGAGCCAATGCAGATTCGACCGCCGAGTTGCCACAGTGTGCTGGCTGTCAAGATTTCATAGACCGATTTATAATTTATTGATATCAACATCATGAAACATGATGTCTTGACAAAAAAACATGGGGAACACAGTTCGCAAAAATTTGTTTCGATCTACAAGCTCCAACTTCGGGGCGATCAAGCAAGTATTGTGATCAACCCGGTGACAGAAGCAAAAGTAAAGCTAAACGATTGCTTGCATAGGGGAGCTGGCGAGAAGTCGAGTGTTACCACATCTTTTATCGCAGAATAACTGAGACAAAACTTCCTATCAAAAACGAGAGCAAAAAAACATGTGTGAATTATTCGGATCCAACCCAAAGAATATGTGCACATATTCAATAACGACGCCTTCCTGTTTTAGCACAAGATTAGAGGGTCGTGCTCTAGCATGTGATAAACTGGCGGGTCATATTCGATCGCCACACTAAGAGCTATTGCTGATTGTGTATGGCAATCTACACCCGTACATCAGAGCCTCGAATAGAAGCGTTTTGCCAAATGTGAGTCCATGGGATGCGCAGTCCAGCTCTACGCACAAAAACTCACTTCGTAGCATTATAACGCCGGACAAAGTGCTTGGCTTCGCATACCGCAAACAGACATAAACAGCATTGCTTTGTGTACGTGAAGCTTCGTGAATGAACTTGTCCGAACAATGACGTGACTGTCAACGCTCATAGAAGCCTCACGATAGGCAGTTGACCGCATCGTTAATGCTAAACGTCGATTGAGTATTGATGTTGGTCAATGCTGATGACACACGCGGATGATCGCCAAAATCATCAGATCGTGTTCTGGCTATCATAGGTAGAACCTCTCGTTGAGGCGAGCGCCATAGCATCAGCTCCGCCTCAATTGTATGGCGAGTTGCTTGTCATGTTGCAGTATAAGCATGAACTCGCTGGCTGAATTCGATATCGCTTCTTGTAATGTCCAACTTGCGTTCCAAATAGTCTTAGTCATATAGCTGCAAGTAAATTCATTAGACAGAATCCAATCCGCATATCACGCAGAGTTATTTTGGGCGTCTATCATGAATGACTTAGCATGTCCGATCGACTCGTGATCCACCTAGTCGCTCGCTCGCGAAAACATGGGTCTCGGAACAAGCGTTATGCATCAAGTCCGCGAGCTATCGCGAGCCACCGCATCCAGCAAACATGGTCTTGAGACGAATTATGGCAACTTTTTCGAATGACGTGCAATACAGCAAGTCTTCGGTTTAATGGCTGTTGGACCAAAATGGTTTCTAGTAGACTCCAGCGAGCTCGTCAAAGTCTGAGTAAAGTGAGCAAATGACGAGCTGCTTTTCCTTCTCGAGCCCACTTTTCCCCAATTTGTTCCAAAGTTTCTTTCCAGGTCTCGCACCGCAAAGAAGAGAATACTGCAGCACGATATACAATCGTGCTCCTCTTTTGCCTCCGCGCGGAGTAGTGAGGACATCGATCAGTGACTTGACGTCTAATTCGACAATCCTTTGTTAAGTTTCCTCAGTTGCAGACTTTGCAGCATCTTATGGGTGTTTGAAGCTGACCCCCGGTGCCTGAGTATGCACTAGTCAGTTCCTGTTTAGCGGCTGCCAGCTTTACGTTTTCTGAGACCAAAGCGAGATTTCAAAAACAAGGTCGGACACGCACCGCTCTCTTGTACAACCAGGGGGCTTAATACCGAGCAACGGTCTCTCGGCGAGAATAACGTATCGAAGCATAAACAATTCCGAAAGTACGCGATCCTTTGATGTGGAGGCAATGTGCTGACATACTGGAGAGGAAGCCGCCGCAAAATATGAAGCAAAGTAGAAGAATGCGGGAGGCGAGCCTGTGTGCACGAGGAAGCAAATTGGAGAGTAATAGGTGAGGTTACAATCAAGCTGCCTTCTTTTACTACATGTATCTTATGTTACCATCTTTCGTCTCATGGCCTCCTCCTGACTGTCCTCGGCAATCTCGGACATTAGTGATGTCTTGCATCATCCAGTTTACCATACCTCGCATCGTCACGCTGATCGTACCTCACTTATCGTGATGACTGATGCATCATATTGACTCCTCCCAGTTCACAAGTGTACCACTGTCAGGCGCATCACCGTCAACATCGACCTCAACTTGTACCTTTGGTACCGTTGACGACGCTGGCGTGTCGTCGTCACCTTTGCCAACGTGTAAGAAGGCAGTCGGGTCTGTGAGGCATACTTAATTGAGTCTGCACTACGCCCGTAGCGTAGCACGATAATACACGCACCCGCTAGCGCACAAACGTAGCCAGACAATTGGTTAGGTAGGATGTGTAGGCTGCGCGGAAGAGGATGGATGCGAGACCGCGACGTTAGCTGAATGACTGCACCGTACCTACCGAAAGCATAATTAATGCCGTCATCTTCATCTATGTGTTAACTTCCCATAGTGTTTGTGTCCGCTATCCACTCTCGCTTCCAATAGCCCTTGCTGGCATGTCCGTGACACTCTTCGATTCTCGCCAGTCGTCAAAAACTTGACAACAACTAAGCAAAGACAACGTGAACGGACAACGCTGCGACGACCGTCATTGACGATGAGGACAAGCCTTTCGATACGAGATGCCTGATCGTACGAAACTGGATCCACTGCTCACGCATTCCAGAATCTGTTGGACTCGGACGCCCGATAGCATCAGAAGCGTTGGAGAGTTACGGATGCGTGCTGCTGATGTACCAGACGTGCACAAACCTCGTCAGCCAACTTTGCACTGCTCGATACAAAGCCCAATGTTGTGAGCTATAACCTTTGTCCTCGACACCCTGACCACGTCCATATCCGTACGACAAAAGATCAATCGCTTGCGCCTTCGGCATCGTAAACAAAGCCAATGCGGCCATGCAAATCGCCCATCTCGAACATGGTCGACAATACAACGAGCATGTGCGTCTGTACGAGAAATGCTGTAGTCAGTCAGCACCAACTCCCACCCACTCGAGGTCTTCGAAGGACGTGCGCGCGCTACCGATGACGTGGCCACAGCCGTCGAGCAAACATTCGTCATGCGAGTCACCTGCCCCACTCCATGTCGTACCGGCCAAACCTTTTCGGAAACTTACGGCTCCCACGACCTGTCGCGTACAGTTCCAAACCCGAGTCGCAGGTGTCGGCCTCGTGCGTGACGCGACTCGCGTCATCCCTCACTGGCTTTTATCCCGCACCTCAGACTTTCTCTCTCTCTTTTTGTATTGCAACAGACGGTACCTCTTTGCGCGAATTTCTCATTCCCGACCCACTGCCGTCGCGCGCTCTTTTTTTCTCTCTCTCTCTCTCTTTGTCTCTCTTTGTCGCTCTCTCTCTCTCAGCGGACACGTCGCGCGGCCTTATGGTGCTCACGGACAAGCAGCGCCAAGATCTGTACGTGTGTGTGTGTGGCATGTGTGTGTGTGTTTCTCTCTCTCGGTAGCTATCTAACTGTGCCCATCTGCGTGACACTGTGGTCTCTCATTCCTCACTCTCTCTCTCTCTCTCTGTTTGTCTGTGTGTCCTGACTGCTCTTGTCCCCCTCGTTAGTCATCAAGCCATGCTCGACTACCTCGTGGGCATGGGCGACCGCTTCGCCGCCACGGCCGCGACGTTCGAGACCGAAGCCGACGTGACCAAGTCGAGCGACGGCAAGCACGCGGGTCTCTTGGAGAAAAAGTGGACGTCGGTCATCCGCCTGCAGCGCAAAGTCATGGAGCTCGAGACCAAAGTGGCGCAGCTGGAAGAGACAGCGAAACTGGGCGGCGTCCTCAGTCGCCGGGACGTGCTCGGCGCCCGCCAGCGCGCCGAGTTCCTGCCGCGCGTGCCGGCCAAGCGCACGCTGACGGGGCACCGCGCGCCCATCACGTGCGTGGCGTTCCATCCCGTGTTCAGCGTCGTGGCGTCGGCCAGCGAAGACGCGACGGTCAAAGTGTGGGACTTTGAGACGGGCGAGTACGAACGCACGCTCAAGGGCCACACGAACCCCGTGCAGGCCGTGGCGTTCAACGGGTCGGGCTCGTTGCTGGCGTCGACGTCGACAGACCTGTCGGTGAAGATCTGGGACTTTTCCAGCGACGGCGACTACGAGTGTCTGCGGACGCTGCGCGGCCACGACCACAACGTCTGTGGCGTTGTGTTTGCCCCGGACCTGGCCAGCGACCGGCTGTACACGTGCTCACGCGATAACACGATCAAAGTGTGGGAGCTGTCCACTGGCTATTGCGTCAACACACTCAATGGTGGCCACAGCGACTGGGTGCGCGACGTGGCAGTGAGTGACGACGGATTGTACTTGGCGTCCTGCGGTAACGACCGCTCGATCCTCTTTTGGGACCTGCAGCACATGCGGATTCTCCAGTCCATCCGCGAGCACGAGCATGTCGTCGAGACGGTTGTGTTTGCGAAGACTGGCGTTCAAGCACAGGTGATCGAACGGACACACGCCAAGAAACTTGCGGCTTCAGGTGCGTTTGGACCGGGGAGCGAAAGCCTGTCGCAGGAGTATACGAGTCACGATATGACGAGCAGCACTGCAGGGGAGCCGTCCGGTGCAGTGGTTAGCACTGCTGGTCCGAGCGTTCGTCGTGTGAAGTTTCTCCTGTCTGGCTCGCGCGATCGCACTGTGCGTCTTTGGGAAGCCTTTAGCGGCATACAGCTCATGCTCTTTACGAGTCACGAGAACTGGGTGCGGGAGGTGCGCTTTCACCCGAGCGGAAAGTATGCACTCAGTGCAGGCGAGGACAAGACCATTCGCGTGTTTGACATTGAGGTACGACAGCAGCGTTGTGTGTGTGCGTAGTTTCACGGTCGTCTTGACGAATGTTCTGCCGCTCGGTGTTGCAGTCTGGTCGCTGTGTACGGACACTGGACGAAGCCCACAGTCATTTCGTGACATGTCTTGACGTCCACCCCAGTCTCCCGCTGATTGTTTCAGGCGGCATTGACAAGGTCATCAACGTGTGGGAATGCGTGTAAGGCAGGAGGAGCCGCGACAGTTGTACGTACCACTCAGGCTCGTCAAGCTATCGATGACAAGCAAAGCCGGTGACATGTGGCGCCGGGTATCGAATGACACTGGGCAGCTCCTCGTTGCCTGCTTTGCCGCACGTTTGCCAGCATTGGCAAATGATCGGATGAGGCAGACTCGGCGCTTTGGTTCGCAGGCAGCTAGCAGCAGACCGGCACCTGCTTGACAGGGAAGGTTGATACAAACCAGAAGAGGGCAGAGCAAGGTGAGGAGGTTGTGAGTAGTATGTCGCCTGCTCTCCGGTGGCCGTGTGTGTGTCGTATCGTAGATGGTTTGGGTCACATTGGTAGTTCCTCGAGCTGGAGGGAACCAGCACCGATCTCTAGCAGCGTAGAAGTGAACATTCGAGTGAGTCAAGTCACAGCCATAGTACCATCGCGTTCTCCCAGTCGTTTCTACTACCACTGACCACTGACCACCTCGAGCGGGCAAACACGACACAAAGCGAGACCGCCGTTTATTCCCCATCGAGCGACGTATGACCACGAGATGAAATGCAGCCTACCAAATGACTGGCGCCCTCGTCCCTTTATTCAAATTCTCCCACTTGAGGCCAAACTTTACACACTGCAGGAAGCGGTCAGCGAAGCAGCGAGCGATCGAGTCCCCACATTAGCAGCAGCAGCAGCAGCAGCAGCGAGCAACCAACTGCAGCTTCTTCTCAGCGTCTGTCCACTCCGCCAGCAATCGTCGACTCGGCTCTCTCTCTCTCTTCCTGTTGCTACGTCAACGATCTCTCTCCATCGCTGCTCACTTGTCCCAACCGGCCTGCAACTGCGGCTGGCCGACCTTCGAGCCTGCCCGTCTATCTCAGACGGCGAGCCTCGCGCTCCCACTCGAGCAGACACAAGATATCGCCTTCACGCACAGGTCCCTTGACGTTGCGGATGATCTTGCGCTTGTCGTCCTGCAGAAACTCGACGCGCACTTGCGTCACGTTGCCCGTGTTGCCCGTGCGTCCGAGGACGTTCACGACCTTTGCCAGCATATAGTCACGAGGGGCGTCCTAATGCGGTTAGACAGTCAGCAGAGCAGCACTTCCAGTTAGTCATATGAGCATCGCGCAACAAGGGGTCGGGTTGCTGTAGGTACACGACTACTGGACGCTGCGCCTGACAGCCCATACGATCGACCAGCAGCGCTTTACGTGGTCATATCTCGTCTCTGGGACGTCTGCTGCAACCGAATAAAGTCGGAGCAGAGGCACGTGCGCCTCCTGCAGACGTTCGTATGGGCCACACGATGGAGCGACGCGCACAAGCAGAGCTAGCGACACCTATGCAGAGCTCGCGACACTTACCATTTTTGCGTTAAACGTCGATGAGGTAGTGCACTCGAAGGCGAGGAATGGTGCACCTGGCTCGGCGGTAAGTCGCGCTTAAATCTGCGGGATTGCGTACTTCGAGACCCTGCGACCTCCGAGCTGTTATAATTGACGGTCTAGACCCGACTTGGAAACAGGGAATAGTTGCGGCGTTTTGACACGGTCTGGCGCAATGGCAGCTTCGATCGGCTTTGTGTGAAATACCTCTTGAGGAGAATAAAGCTGACGCATACACGGCATTGACGTGAGATTTCAGCCAATCCGGTCGACCGTTTCGCCGCGTGGTGGAGATTAAAGCCCGCTTAAGCAGGACTGGTGCAGACCAACCAATCAAGCGGCCATCTCGTCACTATCTCCCCCTGGCAGAGTGACACAGCGCACGTTGAAGTGAACCGCTGCGTGCTCGGCATCGTCTTCTTACGGCTTTGCACTCGCGCAATGCGTCCTCTCGACCATAACAATATCGTTGAGGGAGTTTGCCAAAGGCGCTTGACTCTGGACGAGACTTATGTGACGCTAATACATTGCGTGTCATCAGACTCGAAAGCTTTGATCGAGTGAGGCAGCAGATACAGAGGTGGATGGGCACCGGTTGCCACTGCGATGAACAAATGTTCGTCCGGCAAGTCAAATGGCAGAACGAGGCCAGCGCAATAACACGGGTAGCAGAGTTGATGAGCGCGATTGACGTGGTAAAGTCAAATGGACCACGCAAGTGTCAATTCCAATAACGCTTGTAGTGCCTCGTTGAGGCACAGAAACTAAAGCGCGGAATTGATCGGCAACGAAGATCGGTCTCTGTGCTGCTTGAATACGCTTTTGCAACGTTGCCACCTCCACGCAGACTTTGTGTGCTTCTCCCACGTAGCAATCAAAACCTCGCCTCACGAATTCTGCTTACGTCAGGCCCATCAAACCCTGAGTCTAGTGGCCATCATTCCGATGCAACGCGGGGCTGTGTCGGCGTTTGTAGACGCTCGTTTTGCGTATCTTGTTGACTGTTAGGCGGTTGTTTCTCTCTGTACATTCTGTGACCAAGGGCACCATAATATGGGCTGTTGTGTTGGACGACAACAGACCCTGACGTTTGCTGACTGTTGTTTCTAGCTCCACATAGTCAAACAACGAAACGTACTACACGCATGAGTCAATGTGCTGCAAATCTTACGCAAGTAGACAAAAGGAAACATCACGCGGCTAAGTCTGGAAGACGAACAAACTATGCTTCTCATTGTGACAGCTTGGTCTTGCAAGTATGGAAGTGAGTTTTTTGCATTAGCTTGCTTGCTGACATTACGCTCGTGAGTTTGCTATCTTCAATGAGGGAAAGACGTGTCACTAGCACAAGTGTAGCAGTAAGACGGTGTGCAAACCACTGTATCCACTGACGGTCCCATTGCCCTGGAGACTCATAATTGGAAGGTGCAAAACCCCATGCGTCATGCACTGTAGCAATCACAGCCGAAGACCTTAGCTGCAACGAACTGCGAGTAGAACAAGGTCTTGCATGGCACGTTACCACAATCCGTGACGACAGAGACGATACTATCGCACAACAATCAAACGATCATCGACGGGCGAGGTGCTAAAATTGCAACGAGTCGAAAGCACGAGCTTTGCAAACGACAGTACTTGGCTCGATCTTCTGCATACAAGAGCTCTGTTATCGCTACGTGGACTTCATCCGTCCATATGTTCTGGACTTTGTATACTGCTTCCATCCAGACGACGCGCCTCAGCCAACGTAGTGTCATTGCCGTGTACAAGCATTGTTTACAACGTACAGAATGCGTATCTATTTTCCATGGCCATTACGATCCACTTTCATCAGCTGACTTAGCGACAGGAGACAACTACGGAACAACTTGTGCTGCTGACGAAACATACCAAAGACTCTGCGACACCCGCCCATGCGCTCGTATACGTCCATCTTTTCCCTCCCGTCACGTCGCTGCTGACGTAAGGCGGCTGCTGCTGCTACAAATGCTTCTGCGGTAAGTATGCGGGACTGGACTGGACTAGGACGCATGGCTAGAGGATACAAACAAAAGAGCAGCCGAGTCGGAGACCGCACAAACGCTCGCTTCACGTCAACTGCATCTGCTTGTGGAATTCCTGCGTCAGCTCGTCCAGTGTCACGTCGGGATTGGCCTGGAAAAAGTCTAAAAACGCCTGAGCGCCAGCCACGCGCTCGGCAGTTCCGCCACCGCCTGCCCCGCCCTTCTCCTCGGCCTTGTAGACCACGTTCTCGGCCTCACACTGCAGCTCCTTCTTGTCATAGTACTCGGGGTCCGCCACGCGCTTCATGAGGTTCAGGAACTGCTCGTACTCGCAGCACGAGAGCAAGATCTGCACCAAGAAGCTCAGCCGCGTGTGTCGCTGGCGCTCTTCCGACAGCGCCATCTCCTCGTCGCAGCGCGTGCAGTACTGCTCCATCGTAAAGCCTCTGGCAACGAGGAACGCCTCAATGTGCGCGTTGGCCGTGTCAATGAACGCCTCGTGCAGCTCCTTCCACGACCTGTGCACCAGTGCACCACACACAACACAGAGAGCCACAGCGACACGACGACAGAACCGGTCACCCACACCCACATCCAGACACAGAGATGAACAAAGAGACAGATAGAGAGAGCAAGAAAAGCGACAGGGGGCGTATACAGACGCAGACGTACGGCTCGACTTCGTCCAGCGCGGCCGCACAGGGTCCGCCTTTCGTGAGGAGAATGGCAAAGTGGCTCGCGTGGGCGCCGCAGAAGGCGTCGATGGCCTCTTGGAAGCCGTCGCTGCCGACGTACGCGGCCACCCACTCGAGCACGTCGTCCTCGGGCTCCATGTCCTTCACGAGCGGCGTCTCGTAGCGCAGGAGCAGGTCGATGGCGTCGAACACGGCCATGACCAGAGGGCGCGGCGGGTGTGTCGTGTACGTATGTGTGTGTATGTGTGTGTGTGTATGTGTTTGTGTGTGTGTTTATATATGTGTTTGTGTTTTTATATGTGTTTATATGTGTGTATCAAGTCTGAGAGACAAAGGGCAGAGTCTGATACACTCAGTGTGCGAGTCGAGTCGGTGAGGGAACGAAACAGACGGCGGCCGCTTCTGTGCGGCGACTGACTGACTTGCGAGTGGTATGCGGCGATACGAAACAGTTGAGAAGCGATCGATCACGTCAAACGGGCGAGACGACGACGGCGACTGTCGCTGAGCACAGTGTGTGTGTGCGTATGCTGTTGGGTGGTGGGTCGCTGTTCAGCGCATAGACAGACCGTGCGACAACTTCCAGCGGTGGTACGTCCTGAGAAAAAGAAGGGGGGAAAAGAGACGTTCCTCTCTCTCTCTCCCCCCACTTGCGATTCGTTTTCCTGGTCGAGTTGGGCCACTTGCGGTTTGTTTACCATGCGATCCTGAGTGGTACAGGTCGGGATTTGTCAGTGAAATAGTATCTATGACGAGTCGGATTTGTATCTCGACTGGCGGTCCTTCTTGATCGCACCTTTTGGGCTCTCTACGGTATTTCTTGTGGTACTCGACTCCAAAGTCTCACTCGCTGGACTGTCATTGGCCATCGAGCGCAACCGACACAAAGCTCGTGGAAAACGACTTTTTTTGCTGTTCCACGAGCGCACACAGCTTGCGTGAGAAAACGGCGGATGGTGCACACTGTCAAGCTTTTGTCGTTGATAACACCCGCTGGCCGAACGAGAGGTCTACAAATGGAGCTCGTTCGTTGATCCATGATGGTGCGAGCACGACATTAAGTCATCTATCGTGAAGGACTCTTTTTGTTGCGGACAAACGATAGTGTCAGCTTGTTAAGCAGTGCAGTTGTCACAACCCCGCGGATCAGCTCGTCACAGCTCACGGCTTACATGGCGAGATATGCGATTTGCCACGTGGTCTCTTCGGTTCATGCAGACTCGGGGTCAACGACTTCGATCTATTGGTACACTACCAGGTACCGCGCAACCCGAGTGCTATTGTGCAGTCCGACGAAGCTGACGGTATGACTCGATCACACATTGGGCTATTGACGCGATACACGCACTTGCGACCGCGAAGCCTTAGCTATGGAGCGGTATTACATCGAATCTCAGACACGTCGTTGGCACGGTGTCGTTGCTCTCACATTTCGATGGCCCACATACACTATCGATCGGTAAAGGGCTAAACGGGTCAAAGGACACGTGTCATAAACACCATGATGTATCTGCTATGGTGTAAACGAACTCGCTTCATCCATGCATTTTCGATACACCTCTATCCGTTCCGCTAAGAATCGCCACAAACAAATGTGGTGGTATGAAATATCTTTTCGTTTTCTACTCGGGTTACCTTTCTGCGTCTAGAACTTTGGTCTCAGTCAAACGTCGCTAGTCATTCGAAGGCCGCCGATCGTGATTTGCCTCGCCGAGAATAGACATAGTTCAGATGCTGCAGGTAAGTCTGCAACTAGTGACTCAATTAACCAATTTTCCGACATCACAAGTCCATCACTGACAAGAAGTTACAAGCTGTGGGACACTGGACCAAATAGGTGTGATATGCTGGGACAGACCTCGCGAGGACCTGTGGTCCTTTGTTTGGTCTCAGCCTGACGACATCTCATAGAAGCGCTAAAAAGCTGAAGCAATCGGCTGACAGACTCCTTTGCATCTGCAACAATGCAATGCTCGATCACATCCATACCTATCCCTGTATCGACAAGAGAAGAGCTGACGTCAGGCAAGTATGCTCATGTGTTCACTCGTTTGACGTCAGCTGATGAACGTTTGTACATCGATTGTGTAAACCTGAATGGAAGGATGTCATGACCGCAGCACAGTTGATATCGCATGAACTGATCACACTCCGATATCGAATCGCAATCAATACTTGATAACATCACCTACGATCAATTTTCGTAATCCTACAGCCTTTTGTTATCCTATCGGTAGATATCCCTCTACCGGTAGCTGCTCCATACCGGTCGCTCTTCCCATACCGGTACAAACCGTCTCCGCTCCCCACCACCTGTGCAGCAGCAGAGATGGCGACGCGCAGCTCGCGGCCGTCGCGCATCGCTCTGGACGACGTCCAGGAGCCGACACGGCCCGCCGCTGTCTCGTCTCCTACTGCAACCACTGCTGACCTGTCGCTCTCTCCGAGTACGCAGCGCAGCAGCGACTACAGCGACGACGACTCGTCCACGGCCACGCTCCTGTCCCTCACGCACTCAGTCCGGGGCGAACGTCCGCTGCCGTCGCTCCACGCGCCGCTCATTTTCCGCGACGTGCCGTTCTCTGTGGCGTTTCTGCTCCATCTCGTGGCGCTGCTGCTGCTCACGGACCACATCCGCTCGGCGCACGGGCCACGGAACGACCGCCGCGACGTCGTGGGCGAACTGCTGGACGACGACCTGAGCGAGACGGCGGACGCCTTTGACGTTGTCGTGACTCTGCGCTCGCTCTGCCTGGTCAACGCGCTCTTTTCACTGGGCTGGCTGCTCGTGTTTGTCGTCGGCAGCAAGCGGCGCTTCGTGCAAGGCTCGTGTCTCTTGGCCTTCGTGGGGCTCTCGACGCTTGCCGTGTTGCTGCTGTTTCGACTGGACTCTGTCTACGCTCTTTGCTGGGGACTGCTTGTTGCTGGCACTGTGGCGCTTGACGTGGCGTGGTACGTGCGCTGCAACGGCGGGCTGGACTTTGTCGCAGTGTTCTTTGACCTCGTTGTGGACTTTTTGACGACGCATCCGGCGCTCGGATATGCTACATGCACGACACTCGGAGTCTATACTGCGTGGGCCATTTGGGTCTGCACGACGATTGGGTATGTCGAGCACGAGGCGTCGCTGTGGGGCTTTGTCATGGCGTACCTCGCCTTTCACTTTTACTGGACGTCCAATGTGCTGAAGAACGTTCTCACTGTGGTCGTGTCCGGCACGACCATGATCTGGTACTACCGAAACGAGCCAAGTGAGATATCGCCTGACGGACGTGAGAGCGTCACAGACAGTGACTGTCCTCGCGGCGAAACCTCTGACCACGCACAGCAAGATGTAACGACGGACCACCTCGACCGCAAGGTCGTGCTGCACTACGCGCGATGTGCGTTGTCAAGTTCGTTCGGCTCCATTTGTATCGGCTCCATGCTGTGCCCTATAGGTCACCTTGTGTGGAGCGCCCTACGCTGGGCCCGACGAGACGAGTCGGTTCTGTCACGATGGTTTCTGTTGCTACGCTCGGAGCGAGTGGAGCACTTTATCCGCACGTACCACAAGTATTCGTTCGTGCACATCGCGGGCTACAACAAGCCGTACTACGTGGCAGCACACGATTCATGGAAACTGATCGAATTCGACGGCGTGGAAGCAATTGTCGATGACGATTTGACCAGCCGCGTCTTGTTGTTTGGTGCTAACGGCTGGGCTGGCGTCATGAGTGCGCTGACTGCGTTGGCACTGACGGGTACTTCGACACACGCGACTTTCTGTACAATGGTGGCATTCGCACTGTGCTACACGACTGTTTCGTTGGCGACGCAAGTGATTGCAGCGGTCATCAAGACACTGTTTGTTTGCTTTGCCGAGAATCCGGAACGGCTCAGCCAGCTGCACCCACTTATTTACCACCGCTTTGTGCGACTCGCGGAGCTCAAGAGCTTTCACGACCACAAGGCACCAGTCGGGTATCGTGCTTCGCCTGATACCCAGTCGTGACCAAAAGGGCGAGTGGTAGCTGAGCCTGAGAAAACGCGACAGGCACTACTGTCAATAGAGTCTAAAATGCATGTATCGTCCGGATGCGAATTGTTTAGTGCCATAGTAAGAGATACAATAGGATCCAATCTTGGGATCAAGCCATTCATACACTAAGTTTTCGCCCATACTTTGGGTCACACTGGTAAAGGCGCTTCCTTCGCTATGACAAACAGCTTCTTGCTCGCCCTGATGGCGCTATCGGCCACTGGAACGTGTCTCGTGCCAATGTTCGGTCTACTTTGTCGATTGCAGCCACAGTTCATGCACGGCCTGAGCAATCGCACCAGCAGGGCCGAGGTCAATTGCTATATAGTAGGCGCCCTGTACGCCGGTGTATTCTTCACGTGCCTACTCAGTTCTCGCAATTGCTGGGGCAAGAAACAAGAAACGGCTCTGAGCACTGGTCTAAAGAGGAATAAGCGCTACAAGCTTCCGTTTGTGGAGCTGGAGAGCAAGGAGTTTGTCCGCGCCATGGAAATAATGGACAGGAACGACGACCGCCGTGCCCGAGCTTTTCACGGCGTTTCGCTCCGTCGTCTGTAGTGCAGTACCGCACGAGTGGTCGAGTTCAAGTTGATCGAGCAGGCGCGTATATGCTTATTGCCTGACACCGATATAGAGATAGTAACGAAATGAAAAGCCGGTGTCATGAACCTCTCGTCAGCGTGTCTTCAGCGCACTGGGGCGACGATACAGTGACGACAGCACAGGACGCGAAGGAGAAGCGCGCAAGAGCCTCTTGATAAAGGACAACGCAATCTTTCTGCCGAATTGTGCATCTTGGATAGCCCAGCGCTTGTAGGTGATAATAACGCTAGAGACATATGCTCACGTACGTACTGCATCACGTGTTGCTGCTGGACAGCTAATGTGAACCCCTTCGGCCTTTACTTGCGAAGCAGTGTGTCATCCTACATACGGCGCAAGGCGTTCGTATAACCTGGTGACGGAGCACGTATGTGACAACGTACGTCCACGCGGTCGTCACAGACGACAACAACTTGATGTGGATGGACAAGAAGAGTATCGCCAGCCTCGTTATAATCTGCACGAAGTCACAGAATCTTCTCACGCCGCAGCGTGGAGGCAGAAACGTGTCGTATGGATACCGTTAGTGCCAAAGGAATGCCTGAACTCGCATTCTCTTACAATAAGCAGAACGTGAACATCTCACCAGCACGCAAGGAGACACGCAGTACGTCTTCGCGCTTCAATCACGGGCTGAAGGTTAGTGATCTAGTAGGCAGTGCATTCGATCGCAGCGCCGAGATCGCCAGGCAATTACTTAGAGGCAAAGGAGTCGATGTGATGGAGCTGACGGCGAAGTCTTTTGCTTGGAGATAATCACCAACTTTTGCAAATACTCTCATGGGCTATCTGACATCATAGAAGCAGTTGTGGACACATCCGACGCTTGCCAAGGCGATTGGAACGGCGTGGTGTGGGGTCGCCACTAGGACGCTCATTAGCTTCGTTGAGTTGTGTAAGAATAGCGCTATTTGCTGGTACTTCGAGCGACAGTAGGAAGCAAACGTACTGCGAAGTCGAACGATCCGTTATAAAGGCTGTTGAGCCTATTGGTGCTTAGGCTACGCTTCTGCAGCAAATACAATATCCTTTTCGCGCACTTGACGTGCACACGCAGGATATCTTGTTTGCTCTTCTCCAGAAGTGGGCAAAGTCTTTGCGCAACATAACAGGACCCACCTGCAAACCCGTTTCTGGTCGAAATATCAGAACAGCGGTGTTTATTTCATCTAAAATTCACGTAAAATAAATATACACTCTTATTTCTGCGCATTCCGTTTTAGCTGTCAACTAGCGCTTGCTTCATCAGGCTTAGGTACGCTTTTTTATCTATGAAGCGCACAGGTTTTACCTATGCCATCCAATGTCATTTTAACGACCTAAATACTTGTTCACTTACTTGCGCGTCATGTCATTGTGCATTTGTCCCAAACGCGAGTGGTAAGATCCCGCACTACCTCTACTTGAGCGTCGTGGTATCAGTGTCGTTCTGCCCATTGTACATACTTCGTACTCAAAGTGCTTACAAGTAGGTTATTGACTGACTCGAAGTGCTTACACGTGACATTATTATTGACGCAGCGGTTCCGACATGTTCGACCCGTGTACAAAGCTCGACATCCTGCTATACAATCGGCGCGTGCAAGATTCCTTGTTTTCCAGAACCATAGACTTGGCGGCACGCCATACTGTGAGTTTAGACCGCAGTGAAAAATAACATTAGAGCTGGATACTCCTCAGATCGAAAACGCTACGAAGTTGGATGTGGCTGTCCAATAAGTGGCGATACTGTACTCTACGTGCACACGACCTAGCAAATTTGTGCGCTCTAAGTGATTGCGCTTATATGTGGTGCATTCGATCATCTCACCAGGATCACTGGTGCCCATTCATACGACAGCTATACGTTTGATGTTGTGCCGATCGCAATAATCCATTCTTTACTCACCGTTCATGCGCTACCAGCGCATAGGTACCGGATACTGGAGTGGTGATGCTGGATCTATCGGCTGAAACGTAAGACTGATGCAAACCTTACTCAAGCTTGCTGCGGAAAGAAGACAATCTGATGCTGCGGGATGGAACGTTATGGCGCTTCTTAATGGATATTTTTGCATTAACCTCCTGCGGGTCGCCGTCAAATTGCGACTTGAGTCGCACAGATCCTATGCTAGCTGCATTTCTGACGCAGTACAGGGCCTCAGCAAGCGTTCTTCATCACCGTTTCTGGTGATCTTACATAACGCAGAGTGTCGCCCGTTCTAAGCGTATAAACGTCACAAGGGTCTACCAGCTGTCACCTGATGACAGTGTAGCTCGCATGCTTGCGACTATCCGACGACTTACTGGGCTCGGTTACCAAGCCAATATCGCATCAACGTATTGCTGGGCAGCGAGCACAGTATGGTTGCTAAAGAAGTTGCACAAACGATGCTATTCCATGCACAGATGTCGAGAGGAGTGGCCATGAAGACTCGACTCGGGCACTGAACCCGGTACACGAAAGCTGAAGCGTGCGCTTCTCTGATCTTGAAGCGTCGAGTTGCATGATCGACAGCAACGGCCATTTTTTGACAGCCCATGGACTAGTGCGAATCGACGTTACTTGCAGCAATGCTACCCGGCACAACATTGGATGAGTGATCGCGCGCGCATCGCATATACCAATGGCCTAACCTAACTGAGTAAACTTGTTTCACCGGTCGCGCTAGTTCAGACGAAGACCATAGACGAACATCAAAGTCTCACTCGCTCCTCTTTCCTTATATTTAGTTTCCACCACATCACGCTCAACATCTCATCACACGCAACTACGTTGTATGCAACTCGCGAGCCTCAGCGCACTTGCGGTTATATACCATGCAGCTCTGCTCAACTCTCGGTCGGCTCAGCTCGGGCGCTTGACTGGAATTTCGTAGCAAACTCGTCAAACGCGCGCAGGAAGCGACTGTCAGTCCAGTTGATCTCGGCACCATTGGCCAGATGAGTCGGGGTATCGTCAACTGCGCGAAGGGTGCGGTTCTGACACCCGTAGCTGTCCGCACTGCCAATCTGCGGCATTGCAGTACCGGGAGCAATGTCAGCGGGCGTCACCGTTCCCTGCACCGGCGTTTGTGTCTGCGCCCCCGAGTTGTTTATAATCGGCGCGCACTGCTTGTAGATCTGCCAGTTGGGCTCGTGGAGCGCGAGCCAGTAGAAGCGCAGGGTGCACACGCCTGAGCACCGGGAAAAGTCGACGTTCACACTCGCGGGGAATCCGGTGCCGTACGTCGCGACGCAGTCATCCTGTCGGTCCACCATAGTGTCATCAATCCAGACTTCGCACGGGCCATGGTGCGAGTCAATGAATCCCTTGTGCTCCTTGTCGTTTTGCCAATTCATGACAGTGAGGCCGGACACGTCCACTGGCGGACCGTCTGTGCGAGTGTTGGCGCAACTCGGCACTTGCTGGTCGAGCATATCCCTCAGCGACTTGTAACCTGTCTGGGCGAACGACGATTTAAAGGTCGCAGTGTTGCCTTCGGGACTGCCGTCCCACTTGAGTCCTCCGAAGGCCGCATTGACTGCAGCTGTAATGGTCTTGGCGTAGACCGTCGATGTGGCCGCGTCGATGAATTGGGCTGCTGGCTTGGACATGTATCCGTGGGCGTGCGTAGAATCAAAGACAAGTGTCGAGATGGCAACAACTGCTGTGCCCACGGCGCAGAGGCTGCGTTGCATGTTGCTCGTGTATGGAGAGAGACGGTGGCTCTTGTTGCGGGATGGCAAAATGAAAAGTGAAGAGGTCACACACGCACTGGCACGCACTGGAAGGCAGCAGCCCGCAGCGAGTTCTTGCACGTTTTGCAGATTTCCTGCACCAACACTTGGCGATCGCGAGAAGGCATCAGTTGCGTGTTCAAACAAGATGTCGTCGCCACACATGATACCCGTAACCGAGAAGGCGTTTCCAATCACCATCAGGACCTGGATACTACGTCTGATCGATCTTTCGGCTTCGCTAGACGTGACTAAGAATAGCGAGACGTCATGGACCTTGTTGCTATCCTTGTCAAACACCTTGACATGCGGTTACTGTTGACCGTTTCCAAATATGAAAGGACACCCATCAACAATCAACGGTCTTCGAGCTGCTGTTCGATCGAACGCGAGCATATTGAGGCACATCAGCCACTTCATTGCGAACAGCAGCTTTCGAGTCGTTCTTCTAGTACAGCCATCGGCGCTTCTGGTTCACGTGTTGCGGGTCAATACTCTTCGAAGATCCCGCATTGCGTGGGCATTAATACGTGAGACCAAAAGGGTTCGACTCAATCTCAAACTCGATTCACCATTGCGCATCAGCTTGTAGCAATATTCGTACTGTCTGCGAGTGAGTCACCACCGTCAAGTCATCAGCTCTAGTCGAATGCGGTCCATTGTAGACGCTATCTCATACTATCAACGCGTATGCAAGCGTTCTTTGTCGTCGGATCTAGTATAGACCTACATGTGATATAAAAGCTTGTATCGAGCGCACGAAAGTTACGTGGTGCTCATGCAATCGCGCGACGATGCTGTACGCGAGCTTTCAACTACATGATGACTTGCTATCGTTTCGTGCTAGTTTCACGCGGGTAATGTCCGCTAGCGCTGTGGCCTTTCGTGTAAAGCGGACACAGCTCGAGTTGGAGCCGCATGAAAAGTTACTACCCTGGCACACATTGTGCGTGACAGCAGGAGAGGCGATTCGGGTTTGTATTCTTTTCCTTTCGTGTATCGGTAAAGTACATTGTGATTGTCAACGCTACGATAAGCTTTCCCGTATCCGTTTTCGCGCTGCACCGAGAGCAAAGTTCGGAACTGTCAAAGGTGTGCCACTAAATTTGGTCGAGTAAATGTCTGCCAACTTTAAACGGAAAGGAAAGAAAGGATGGCTATGCAACGGTATGGCTCTTTCTATGGTGTCTGAAACTTGTCCAGCTAGCATAGCAATTGCCAGTGTCTGTCTGCATTCGACCCGGTGGTTGTACGTGGCTCCCTGGTACTGCGTGCAACACTTAGTTGGGTTGGCGCCGAGAAGTCGTAGTATGTATCTGTGCGTTCCTAATACATTTGTGTGAGGCTGCCTTCGTTTTCTTGCAGCCATGCACGTATCCACCTCGAACAAGTATTTGGGCGCTACCTTTTGCATTGACCGCGTTGCTGTCGAAGACACTCAATTCCGCTGGACCCGTAAGACTGTGACGCATACGTAGCAAATTAAACACATTCATCCCTCGACAACAAATCTGGTACGTACCACATTTTTCTGCATTTTGTCGTACAAGTCTTCGCATTGCGCTTAAACGCCCGGTTTAGTTGTGTCTCGGTGACTGCTGATTACCATGTGCTGGCAGGTATGCTATCCAGACCATACTTCGCACACTCACGTTTGCAGGCAATGATTGACTTTGGCATGTTCAAGTTGCAGTCGAAGCCAACAACAGCCCCTTGTGCATATGGGCATGCCCAGAAAATATGCTCCGAGTCTATGTTCGCGTCGGAACGGCTGCACATTGCCTGATAGTTTGTTGTAACGCTGCAGCGTGCAACTCGTCATATTCTGAGCTGTGCCGAGCTGTATCATCGGACCCGCCACATCTTCCTTAGGTGCGCTTTTACTTGCCAATGTAGGTGCTTCACTAGCCTCTGGGGCATATGTTTTCCGAGATGGTGTCTGGAACGCTCGACTGGGAGCCAACAGATACGGAGGTGGGTCATTAGCTCAAGTCATGGCTTGGCCATGTTCTCTGTGCTTTGTTAGAGCGCTACGCCATAAAGCTGTAGCTGTTTATAAACCATGAGATCAGATCAGACAAGTTAGACTCTGGCTTTGTGCAGTCCGTACCAACCACGAAACCAAATGAGGAGTCCTGAACTGCAGCGAGGAATGCGATTTACGAGGACACCAATCGTAGCCAACTGAAAAAGTCTATATGTGCTTTTTTCTACGCCGAGTCACGCCGAAGGGTGGGGTCCTTGTGCTCGTCGTAGTTCCGCTCTAGATAGTCTACATGCACAAACGCGCGCTCGACATTGTCCAGCTCCTCTACTTTATTCTGCAAGCTCAGGCTGATGTCATGAGCGTCCTTGACGCACATATCTTCGGGAAGAATGACTTCCATCTCCACCAAGTAGTTGTTGCCGAAGTGGTATGCTCGCACAATGTCTGTCCTCATCATTGGGTGGTGAACATCGCCGAGTAGACGAATCTGGTCGATGAATTCTTGGGTAGCCTCTGCAATAGACAATCAGCCATGCAACGTGAGGACAGAAGTCTACCACGCGTATGTGTTACATGGCCCTGCACAAAAGTCACGTACGCAAGCCAACGAGGCGCTCCACTTGCTCCTTTCCGGTTGCTAGCCAGCTGACAGCAATGTACACCGAGATCACGACTGCGCCAACCGAGTCAAGATACCACAGACTCGAGTGGCAGTGCGTGGCAACAGCAGCCGCGACTGCGACCGTATTGCTGAAGACGTCGTTGCGGTGATCCTGCAGGCAGTAGAGACCAAAGGCGTTTGTGACCAATACATTGTAACAAGCAGCAGCAGCAGCAGCAAGCGAGAGCTTTACCTGTGCCAGAGCATCCGCTGACGGCGAGTGCGAGGCAATCTTCGCACAGACGTACCACAGCACGAGCTTGACGAGAATAGCAAGGAGCAGCACGGTCATGGTAAAAGTCGAGATGTCGACCTCGCGCTGCTTGCCATTGAGCCCTTCAACAAGAGCCTGCACCGACTGCTGGATCACTTCAAGCGCTGCGACATCTCACTTCGTGTCAGCACAAGTGCCACCTCTGTAAAAACGGCCCACGTTGTAGCTGCTGCTCACTCACCTGCAATACCCATGAGAGTCGCAGATACAATCACTGCAATGGGCTCGAGTCGCCGTCTGCCTGCCGGATACTCGACGCTGGGCGTGTGCATTCGCTTGTCCGAGTACCAAAAGAGCGCCTGGGACGTGAGGTCGAGGATTGAATCCACTAGAGACGACAGCACAGCCAGTGAATTGCTCGTCCACGCTGCATAGATCTTGACCAGGGCGAGGGCCTATCAACATGTACACAACACCCGCACACGTGAGCAAACACACACCACACACACGAGTTTAAAACAATAAGAAACACTTTGTGTATAAAGCAGCCAGCAGCCCGACCACGTCGGTAGGAATGGGGCTCGATATGGCACGAGGGAGACGCACCACATTGGCAGAAAGGGACGCATTGATCGCAGCGAGCACGTGCAGCGTCGAGCCCGGGGACGAAGCCGCGAGATGCTGCGTCTCGTCTTTCTTCAGCAGAAACGCATGCGACACCTGCGATCGGTGGAAGCGCTCGGCCACCTTCGGGTCACCTGATGGCGTCGACGTCACGGGGAGCAGCGAGCCGTAGTCCGGGAGCGACTGCAACTGGCGCTGCTGCAAAGATGGCGAAGTGAGTGGCGAGGACTCGGCCATCAAAAGAGCGCGTGCGGGAGTCGGCGGGTGAGTGGGCGTGTGGGTGGATGGGTCAATGGATGAAGAGGGACACTACTATGGACTGGAGACTGGAGACTGGAGACTGGCGGGGCCTCGTACACAACAAATGACTTGGCAAAACGATGGGCACTGTACGCAATGGGACGGCCGAGTGCGTCGTGGCCGTATGAGACGCGGGTGGTCGTGGGGGATGTGCTCTTTCGAGTAAGGGGATACCACGTTGTGGCAAAAACGGACTTTCCTTCGCCGACTCTTTCTGTCTCTCGATCTTACGAGCACAAGACATGTCGGGGTGTAGACAGAGGATATCGTTGCCCAATGTGCGACAGAATGATAGCGATCGGACGATACAAAAAGTCAAAAGGATAGACAGTTGAGCGATACTAACGTTCATAGATGCGAGCTGTAAGGCGATCTGCTTTACTGAAAGGCTCAGCGTGGACGATGAAGACTCTCGTTGGCGCTTCAATCGTGCTGACGCTTGCGCTGCCTTTGTCGCCAGTTGCGTGCAAGCACCACGTCGTAACCGACTGCTTCTTTGCAGCCTCACGTTGATACAGAGGCGCCAATTCACTTGCTCACGATGAAAGAAAGAACTAGCTTTGCACTGTCCGCCTGTGGTGGAGAGGCTTTAGGCCGGTATTGCCTCATGTACTGCAGTAGTTGGGGCAGGCAGTGATTGCCAAGACAAGCTACAAGATGTCTTGCTATATGCTATCGACACTTGAGGCGTGGGATCATTATGTGAGGCGCATGGTGTACGCTTCGAGGCCAATCATGTCCTGACTTCTTGTCTTCATCAATCTCTTCGAGTAATGGCACGCTTTTAAGTAGGTCAAAGGCATACGCTCCTCGCTTCATCGCGTTCACGTCGTGCCATATCTTCTATAGACGCACAAGATTCGCTAGTTTACTTGCGTTGCTATATCGAAGCCTTCCTCCCGTACTTCCCTCGGCATCTGTTGCTTGCGTTGGTCGGGTATCGGTGGAGGCACTGTCGAACACTACAGAAGCTGCTGCATGTTAATCAGCACAATGTGAAATCTAGCATTTTTAGACTTTTTCCTACACCAGAAAGGTTGGCTTTGCCACAAAAGCGACACCATGGTAATCAGAAGTCAGAATTGCAAGACGTTGAGCTCGTCAAATGAGAATCACCGCCTTGACTGAATATTGGTGCTAAACTCTAGTCCGCTATCGATCCTTGCCCCGTTAAGAGGACACTGCTGCAACATGCTAGCTTCACTTCCATTCGATTAAGCGGTCGAATGCTCACACGAAGTCAGACACGACATGGTATCTCCGTCAAGTCAGCTCGTCTAACTGACGATGGGGAACGTCGAATAACACAAAATTCAATGTATCTGCGATCTTCCTAGCAGATGAATAGTCGCTCGTTGAGAAGTTATGCATCATATTGAGACGTTAATTTAAGTAACGACTTCGTGTCCCCTTCGCCTACATTGTCAAGTACAGAAGGTGGAGACTTATTGCTTATAAAATGATAAAAAAATAGGTGATCGCGTTGCGCACCGAGTCATCCAAGAAGCAAACATTGCGATAAATGGTGCAAAGTAAAGTTACCAGTACCGGTCAATGTTTGCTTCTTCGTCACAAGTCGCTGCTTTCAGTCTATGCATTTGATCAAAGATGGTCCGATGATTGCGCCAACTTCGAAACGATTTCAATGCACTCAGCAGATCAAAAATGTCCAACGAGTTTACAAATTATCGGTTCATTTCACATCACGATGACGAAAAAGCGCCCAAGCTGCAGTATCCGATTTAGCTAGCTACGCGAATGATCGGTAGCCTCATATTTCAGATACCAGCAGCAGCTTTTTCTAACAGCCGTAGTCACTTACATATTATTTTGGTCCCAAAGCGTATCAGCCCACTTTATATAGCATACTGACCGGCTAAATTGACCCGACAGGCACGCCTTGAGTGTTCGTGCTCGTCTGATCATATGTGTCTTATTCTAGCTCATTATGGGTTAATGCGCCTTGGAATTCGCCGTCGCTAGATTTATTACGCCATGCAGATCGAAACATAATGTTGCTGTAGATCGATACGAACTAATTGTGTTAATACTGAGCAACGTCATGTACCGTCTGTTTTTTGATTATGCTGTCATAACCTACTGATCTGAGCTCTTGCATCATCTTTGAGTACATCGTACAGATAGAACCGTATGACTCGATTGTCTTTTCATTCGCTCGAGTAAGGGCTAATAATCAACCGTTAGCTAGTGGCCGCCGTCGAAAATTCAATCCGATGATTGTCCAACGATTGTCGACTGACCGTAAATGGTCCTCAATGTGAACTAATGACAATCAGATCGTGCCGTCAAAAAGCAGCCGTCACGACATCAGCATCGACATCATACGCGTGGTCGCAGCGTGATCTGTATAAGCTCCGAATCCGTGTCAGCAGCATACCATCGAATTGTAGCTGGCGAATAACAATCCTAATCGCCTGCTTGTTCCTTCTACGTCGAAGCAGCGTTTCGTTCACTTACTTGAGACACCTTGCTGGACGTTTATGCACATAATATATTCTTGTTGCTTACGAGGAACCTTGTGGCGTAGGCGAATATGATCATACAAGCGATCACATCGACTTCCGTCGTATTGCAGACATCATCTTGCCTGCACGATGAAACTGAAGTCGATCGCATTTGTGGTGTTTCAAGAAGAAGTTATCGACATTATGCCTTCGACTCGTTGGACGAATTTTGCCTTACTTAGCGATTGCCTTACCTAGCGATCTAATTTTGTGCGACATTACATTGTCCACATAGTCTTTGTTTCATATCTTTATTGCGCACCATGTTGTTGGAATCGACCATATGGCGGTCCGCATCAGAATGGCTTGTGCATACGAGATATCATCGCTGGAACGGGTATTGAGGAAAGTTACGATAGCGGCTGTGGATGCAGCCGAGCCATATGCTAGAACCCGTAAGTATATGGCTCGTCATCGTGTGCAACTTATGCGTGAAACGTGTGCGTCACTCGTAAATACACTGTTCCCATTTGCATTCGATGCAGCCATCTCTAGGTCCAGCAGATTGCCTCGCTATCGTCAAATTTGATGCAAAGCGCGTCAATCGATTATAGTAGCGATAGCACCTACCTGATAAAGCGATCTGTGTAGCATTCCACATTCTACATTTTTCAAGAAGCCACTCAAGACGCCATTCGGACTCATCCTCACGGCGTGCATTTGCCGGTGCTTTTCGATTCTCGTATTATTATGTGTATTGCAGCGCGTGCCTCTCACTGGGAATGATGATTTCACCAATGCATCCAGATTCGCAGCTTTCTGCTTGGGACTCCGACCGTGTTCAACCTTGATAGTGTCGCACTCACATGATACAATGACTGCGACAGAGAACGATCGAACGGAATAGGCTGAGACGGATTGTTACAATATACCACTGCTTAGCACAAGCAACCGTGCACCCGAGTGCCCGGCAATCTAGCTTGTCCACCACGACGACAAGCCAAGACCGTCTTCGTCAATCGATCCCTGAGCGTGTGCAGTAGCGAGAACGAGATGTCAGAAAACGAGCGCGACACATACCATTGCAAAAGCAGTCATCCCACCAAGATGTGTATAGCTGATGGCGTAGGGTCATTGTCCGAGAGATCGACGCTTGAAGACCGTCGACGGGCCAACGACTGCCGCATGTCTCCAGCGCTAATATCCTTCTCCGCCTTATCGATCGCCTCTGTTGTCGTAGCTTGAATGCCTGAACATCAACGGTAACATATCAGTTTCACAAAACTATGTGCAGTAAGCTCCGTCAATCACCTCACCTTTTGCTGTCTTGATCACGCGCGTAAAGTTGATGTTCGTCACGCGAAAGCGGATCTCCTCGTGCAAGTCCATGTAAAATTTCTCTGCTCACACCACGTCAACAACAACAAAATCACAAACGCACTCCGTCAGCAGCAATCGTCCGTCTCCATCAACGCCCCGTCTGCAACATCTCTTCACCTTGTCCGTCCGAGTACTTCCACACCCACAACTTCTCGGCCTTATCACTGCGTCGCACCAGCCACACCAGCCACACCACCACACGACCAGCACCAAAATCAGTCCCAATACATCGTGATCAGAATCCACCCCGCCCGTCCCCCACACTGCAGTCAGCTTCAATGGCTGCACGAGCTCACGTCCACTCGCGTCACACGTACAAGTACGACGGCGTCTGGAGCGCATAGGACGGGATGATAATGTCCTGCACAAAGTCCATCGACACGCGGATGTGCTCGTCCGTGCAGCTCACGATACGCCCCTTGAGCACTTCGCCCACGAACGGGCGAAAGACGACCATCCGAAACTCCACGTGCGAGTGCGACGTGCCGTCCGACGGGTGCACGAACGCGTCGCCAATGCGCACAAAGTCGAAGAGCGTCACGCACAGTCCGACGTCGGCGATCACTTTGTTCGCGTACTTGCGGTCGATCTCTTCGATGAGCACCTGCGCGTAGTCGGCGTCGAAGAGCGCCGGCGCTACGGGGATGACATCTGACAGGCGCGTGAGTACGAACATGGGCGAGTGAGTGGCGGCGGTGCGGGTCGGGTCGGGTCGGGTGGAGACGGCTTAAGTGCGAAACCAGGTGTTCGTTTTGGGACATTGGCGTCCGTGGAACAAGGGTCTGTTTGCCAGGTTGGCGGACGTTGAGGCGGTAAACCGAGGTTGTTTGCGCTTACTTACTTGGAACGAGGCAACGGTGCGAGATTCCATTTTTACACTGGTCAAAGCATCGCAGTTGACACGAGGTCAGAACGATAGACAACGAGGTTCGTATCGATCCATGAGCGATGATTCCGTCTTTTTGCACGAGCTCTCACTAAGACCCGGATCAACTTTGGTGGTGGACCTTACGCGCGCGATGTTTTGTCAATTCTCTTCTGTCGCCACTAGTGAGTGACCAAGCACGTGCCTAGCCGGGCGCGTTCACTCTGTTGAAGGACGATGAGTGGACACAGCTCGTGTTGCTCAACTCGTGTGTAAAGTCACACGGAAGAGAAACAAATTGTCGGTTGTAATTTAAGATCCACAAGAATTTTGAACTATTCTTAGCCACTCGAGGACACCAGACGACGACTCCTGTGTCCAGTGAAGGCTTGCGCTAGCGGATGCCGGTGCGAAACTGGGTCCTGGAGCATATTCACAACCAGACGTGAATGAATGCTGTTCTTGTAACAGGGTAGCCCGTTACATGAAATTGTCATTAAAAACAGTTTGACAATAAAAAATATTACGTCGAATATTCTTTCAACAATATCACAGAGCATGATGATATTGTTGAAGATGACCGAAGGGTCTACTCATTGGTTGATATCGTGATGATATCAACCCACCAATCGCTGCTAGACGCGCGCAATGGGTGGTGAGTAGACGTCATCATACATTTAGTTACATTAGCATAATTAAGTCAGGACAACAGAGATTCATATCTCTGTTCTCCTGAAGTTATAGGACTTGATTATATTAATACAGCTTTACTTTTACCAGAGACTAGTCTGACTACTTAGTCTCCTTTCCCTTCCTCTGTGTTCCTTCAACACCTAGCAGGGCACTGTCGACCACTGTTGTCAGTGGAAGTATACTCCGTACTGGTCAACCAGTACGTAGTCAACAGTGCCCCGTTACACCTGGTAGCACTTCGTAGTCCGTCCAAGGGCCACAACCCCATCGCCCAACATGAACATGTTGGATGATGTAGACGGCGACAGCTTTCACGGAACCCGTGAAAGCTACTCCCATTGGAGCGACATCGAATGGAGTGCGATCGAACGAATGATTCGACCGTTAGCGAGGAAGCCATATGGGCCATGCTATCCTCAAGAGATAGGGACCAGCAACATGTCGTCATTAGCAAGTTCTTGCAACAAGAACTTGATGAGTCGCGAGCGCAGGTGACCTTGTTACAAAAACAAGATCACCAGCGGGCCGAAGCACTGAGACAACAACAGTCTCATTCCGCAGAGTCGACGCGTGAGCATCGACGGGAGTCTCTAAAACTAGAGGTCTCCAAGTATCGGAAGTCGAGGAAGACTCCGTGTTGAGGTGGTTCGTCGAGCTGGACGATGCTCGTCGCATCGACGACGAGCGAACGCAAGTTGCATTCGCTCAGTCGTACTTGGCAGGAGAAGCCAGAGCTTGGACCCTGAACCTCAAGTTTACGACGCAAATGTGTTTGGGTCGTTAAGGATCTTTGAGGCCCATCTCAGTGAGACGTTCGAGCCGCCCAGAGCAGAGTTCAGGACTCTTTCGGAGCTCCTTCAACTCAAGCAGGGTAAGCGTAAGGTTCACGCTTACGCCCAACGTGTACGCTACCTTGCAAGCTGTATGATAGTGAACCCTGTGAGTGAGTTTGTGTTGATCACAATCCTTATTCAAGGGCTTTCATTCGGCCTCGTTAGGGACCACCTGTTCCGCGGAGAGCTAAAGACGCTCTCAGAGGCAATCTTCGCAGCGGAGCAAGAAGATTATAGCGTGAGACAGGCTCACGCTACGTTGACCCCGCATCGTCCACAGAGACGATTAGCAGTCGGAGGTCCAGAACCAATGTACCTCTGTAATATCGAGGGCGAGAAACCTCGCCCTATGAATGACAAGCGAATGGTGAGATGCCATTGCTGTCATAAACTGGGACACTACGCATATGAATGCAGTATCCCCCGCTCAGGACCTCGTGGTGCTGAGCGCAGTATTCACCCACCAGCAAGAAGAACTAAGAGGCGAGGGTCCGTTGCTGTTGCGAAGTCGCAACAACGAGGTGGACCATTAAAAACGGTCAGGATCAGTAGGGGCTGAGCGCCCTACTGATCCAGCAACATCAAGAGAATGTGCAAATCTCCTGAAGAAGGTTGCTCCCGACACACAATTTCCCTGTGCCTCTGCACCTGGTAATGAGGTGTCTCTCATCACCTAGATATTGGAAATGACAAAGGACTTGTCACTTTGCGCCCTAGATGACTGCGGGGTGTCAAGCAATTTCGTTCGTCGCCAGTCGCTAGTGGCAGGAAGTTTTAACTTCGTGGAGCGGGAGATCCCTCCAACGAGAATGACGGTGCGACTAGCGACAGGCTCATCGATCATTGTGAAGAAACGTGTAGTCGGAATCCACTACACGTTAAAAGGCGAACAGTACGATGATGATTTCATCGTGCTTGACCTAGAGTACAAGTTCGACGTCATCCTAGGACTACCTTGTCTCAGGAGATATGAGCCAAGGGTGAGTTGGAAGTATCGATCGGTTACGATACCTGCTACTTGTGTGACGCATATCTTGGAATGCCCACACTCACGTGGGTGTACTACGAAAGATTGCGATGGCCTCACTTGTGGTACGGTCGTTAGCGCGACTGTACAAGATCACAATGTAGATGATCACTACATTGTGGCGAAAGCTTCCCAGATCCTGTGGAAGTGATTTCCCAGGAGGTAATCGAGACACTGAATGTCTTGGTTAATGATAGATCAAGCGTAGGCGCTTACACACTTGATCTGGTTGCGCCTTCGAAGTTAACTTCGGAGATAACTCAATTTCCGACGCCAGAACCGAAACGGTTCTTGCGTGATCTGCGTAGTGGCAAAGTCAAGCAGATCTGTGTACTCGTCGCGGAGGACGAGTACATTACCGATATTCGATCGGCAACGGTGTTTACTGAGACCGAGAGGGTTCTCATCAGTTCATCGATGGACGAAAGTGTCATCGATGAGAAGACTCGGATTGAGAGATATGAATCTCAATCCTGGAAGTCGCTTCAGGCAAATCCTTTGTATAAGGATTTGATCGAATTCAAGGATGTATTACCTGAATCCGTGCCTTGCGAGTTGCCTAAGGACAAAAACACCCGACACGAGATCGAGCTCCAACCGGGCTCGAAGTATTGTGTCATGAAGCAGTGGCCACTGCCTCGTGAACAAGTGATAGCGATCGACAAGTTCTTTGGCGATCGTTTAGCAGCGGGCCATATGAGGGAATCGACATCCCCTCACAGCTCTCCGACCTTCTGTGTGCGAAAGGCCACAGGAGGATGGCGGATAGTGCACGCGTTCAACAAGTTGAATGCTGCAACGGTACCGGCTCAGACGCCGATACCGAGGAAGGACGTAATCATAGATGGTATGTCAAACAGTACCTTCTTCTCGTCCATAGATATGATGGACGGATTCTATCAGATTCTCATGCGTGAACGGAATATTCCGTACACGGCAGTGAGCACCCCCGGCGGTATGCTGTGGGAGTGGCTAGTGATGCCACAGGGGCTGAGTAACGCCCTTGCAACAATCAACAGATGCGTTACAAATCTGTTGAGACCGGTGCGGGATTTCGCACCGAGTTACTTCGACGATGTGTTCGTCCATAGCCGGGCTATGGACGGAAGGACGGACGTTGAAGTTCACGGAACTCACGTCCGTAAGGTTCTTCAACGTATGCGCAAGCATAAGTTGTATGCCAACCTCAGGAAGTGTATATTTGCGGCAAGCGAAATACCACTTCCTGGGTGCATCGTGGGTAAACACAGCGTACGCACTGATCCCGAAAAGATCAAGGTGATCACCGACTGGCCAGTGCCATTTGATGTCAAGGAACTTCGTAAGTTCCTTGGACTAGCGACGTACTTGCACAAGTACTCGCGCAATTACACCGAGATGACTGTTCATCTTTCTTGCTTGCTTAAGAAATATGTGAAGTGGTCATGGAGCGCTGACTGCCAGCGTTCCTTTGAACGTATCAAGAAAAGCTTGATGCGATCGTCCATCTTGGCGATTGCTGACCAGGACAGACCGTTTCACGTGGTCTGTGACGCCAGCGATTTTGCTATCGGCTGTGCGTTGATGCAATACGACACAGACGGCGCATAGCGCGTCGTCTGTTATCAATCGAGTCAGCTGCAACCAAATGAACGCAACTACCCAGTGCATGACAAGGAACTACTTGCCATGAAGTATGCACTGGCTAAGTTCCGGGTCCATCTCTTGGGAGATAGACCGTTCATCGTCTATACGGACCATGCGTCACTACGTACGGCCGTAAACAGTTCACACCTCTTGCAAAGGATGGCGGGGTGGCTGTCCTTCTTCGCGGAATATAACTTCTCCGTAGAGTACAAGCCAGGACTACTTAATGTCGACGCTGATGCGTTATTACGTCGGCACGACTTCGAGCCAACGTCCCGAGTCAACAGTGAGGCCTTGCCCACTGTTGCGACACTGTCCATCAGTGTGCCGTCGTCGCCTTTACTCGACGACGTGCGGAAAGCATACGCAGGAGACACGAATCTCCTTCGTTTAATGGGTCATCTTGCGAACACATCCCTGAAATCCTTGTCGGATTTGCCGGCTCTTTACCGTTCCTATTTGAAACAATACACGACTCGCAATGGTCTGATGTACTATACAGCAGTTGCCGACAACACGCTTCGTGTCGTCGTTTCCGATCATGATAACCTGCGATTACGCATCATGTTCGAATGTCACGATGCGCCGTCTGGCGGGCACCGTGGCCGAGAAAAGACTTACCTCACGGTCAGTCGTGACTATTCTTGGCCCCACCAGTATCAGTTTGTCCGCAAGTACATTCGTGCTTGCGAGGTTCGTCAACGGGTGAAGCCTAGTCCTTTTTCCGTGCACCGTTACAACCTCTGTCGGTCTCGGCAGAGTGTTGGGAGTCAGTGTCCATGGACTTTGTCTTCGGGTTTTCCGAAGACACTAATAAGAATAATGGTATTCTTGTGTTTTTGGATCGTTTCAGCAAGATGGTACATTATTCTGCAGTCTTAAAATCGATCAACGCCCACGGTTGTGCGCATGTCTCCATCGACACTGTGTTTCGACTCCATGGTTTACCCCGTGAACTCGTTTCCGACCGTGACCCTCGGTTCACGGCGGTGTTTTGGCAATCCGTGTTCCGCACAATGAAAATACGGTTGAAGATGTCAACCTCTGATCATCCGAAAATGGATGGTCAGACTGAACGAGCTAACCGTGTCCTCGAAGAAATTCTTCGTGGATACGTCCACTCCTTTTCACATTGGAGTGAGTTCTTAACGATGGTTGAGTTTGCCGTCAACAACTCCGTGCATGCGTCCACAACGCATACACCGTTCTACGTGAATGGCTTACGCCACCCACGTATTCCCGCCCTCATACATAGTGATTCTGAGTTAAGGGGGGGGAGGGATTAGCTTAAGCATAAACCGTTTTGGCTCTTGCTCATCACGTATCACCGCTCACGCCAATACGTTTATTGCCGATGTCGACCACGGCGACATCGAGGAAATCGAGCTTAGCAAGAGCGATGACGCTGCTGCTACATCAGACAATGGTGACGATGCTGGGATATTCAGCATCGTCAACGACAATGCCAGCGAGAAGGAAGACACCCTCGTTGAAGAAAAGAACGATCTCTTAGCAGTGCGCACGAAGCGCACTGAAAGACAAAACAACGAGTCAGCGGAGAACTTCCTGCTGACTCGAGAGGCGGTAGTTCGTTTTGTACAGGACTCCATCGCAAATGCGGTGGACCGTCAGAAACGAAACGCAGACAAGAATGGAAGAGCAAATGTTCTTTCATTTAAGGTTAACGACCTAGTACTACTGTATACGGTAAACTTACCTGGACATGCAGTCACTAGTGTCGGCAGTAGTAAACTACTGCCGAGATACATTGGTCCATTTCGTGTGTTGCACCGCAAGGGCAATGCATACACGATTGAGTTGCCTCGTAGGATGCGCACGCATCTATGTTGGTCGTCTCCGCCCGTACCATCAGTACGAGGCCTCTTGCGAGAACGGAGATAACCGGCGCGCTCAAGAATCTCGAATAGATTCTTGTGATCACGGACCAATCACTAAAGTTGGTCCTTCGTCATAACGAGTTGGCCCTTCGTCGACGCGGCCTCGGGACGAGCCGTCTCTAGCTCGTCGAGCAAACGACGCCTCACGCGTTCACTCTCAAGCTGAGCATACGCGAATTCCGATCGGTCCTTCTCCCGATCGGCACGAAGACTTCGCACGTCCGACTGCAAGGCGTTCCGTCGGTTGTATTCGAGCTCGACGTCCTCCCTCAGCTCGGTCGGGTAACGCTCGTGGACACCCAAATTCTCGTGCAGGCCCGGCGGCTGAGCCGGACCTTTTTTTCACCGCCACCGGAACCAATGGTGGATTCCACCGGTGGTCAACGCTTTCTTGTGGAGCGTATCTTGAAACACCGTGGCGTATCAGAATCAAGGACGAGTTACCTCGTCCGGTGGCGTGGGTATTCACCTTCATTTGACAGCTGGGAACCTCGTTCCCAGCTGATGGCTGACGTTGAAGATCTCGTCCACCGGTATGACGAGACTCATCCGATTAGTCCAAGGGCCCATCGGTAAACACGCGCTTTTGGCGCTTGTAGACGGATTGCAATTTTGCAATCGCGTCCCGCATCTCAGCCGAGATGTTTGCCCTTCCCCAAGGCGAACTTAGGGAATACAAGTCCCTATATGCACGTTGCGAGTTGTCGACACTGCTCGCACAAGGATCACCCCAAGTGAGGCATAGAATGCCGGCCTCACTTGACAAATAATGCAATCGGTACCTTGCACCGGTTGGCGTTCGCTATTCGAACTTGATGCAAATCGCCTCAAGCTTCTTAAGCCACCCTTCTCGTCCAAATTTCTTGACATTTTGGACGAAGGCGTTCCACGCTGCCAAAAGCGAGTTCTTGTCACGCTTTTGCTTGCCATTGTACGATCGATGCATAAAGAAGGCATCGAGATAAAAAAATTCTTCAGCGCGAAAGTTTCTTGCGCTGGGATTTAAGCCATGAAGCTCAGTTGCATCGAATAATGGAAATCGATGGTGCTGGCTTGTCTCGTGAGACAGGCTATCGATGAGATGGTCGGGCAAGCGCCACGGCTTGAGCTCACCACGCTTCAATGTGGTACCAGTTTCGGTACCACGGATTTCAGAATGACGACGGCTCTTGCCATCGTCATCACGCTCTTGCGGGGAAGCACGAGTTGATGCTGGTGAGGCATAGTATTCCTCACCATAATAATTCATTACCACTGCCGAACAGACTGTGTTGCATTTAACCAGTCCGTTCGTTCGACAGTGCTCTTGACAAATGATGAGGCACCGCCGGTGATCGGGATGCCTCTGGAACGTTGCGCGAGTCAGGCACGTCTGACTCGCCAGAATTGATGACCTTATTGTCAAGGTCATCATGTGCACGTGGTGCGATACCGCGTGCGTTTGCAGCACCTTCTGCTGCAGACGGAGATCAAGCATCAGACGAAGGAGAGTCTGCCGCAGAGGCTGGCACAGCAGCAGGCTGTGTGGTCTTCGAATCACCTCGTATAGACATTTTAACTATGCGAGGCAGGGTCAGGCGTGAATGGGTCTGACCAAACAAGTGCTCCCTGTCCCACTGGTGTCCAAGGGTAGCCACCAAGTTTTCGATGGTCACACAGTGACTATAAGATAAGGGAGGGGTGATGTAACAGGGTAGCCCGTTACATGAAATTGTCATTAAAAACAGTTTGACAATAAAAATATTACGTCGAATATTCTTTCAACAATATCACAGAGCATGATGATATTGTTGAAGATGACCGAAGGGTCTACTCATTGGTTGATATCGTGATGATATCAACCCACCAATCGCTGCTAGACGCGCGCAATGGGTGGTGAGTAGACGTCATCATACATTTAGTTACATTAGCATAATTAAGTCAGGACAACAGAGATTCATATCTCTGTTCTCCTGAAGTTATAGGACTTGATTATATTAATACAGTTTTACTTTTACCAGAGACTAGTCTGACTACTTAGTCTCCTTTCCCTTCCTCTGTGTTCCTTCAACACCTAGCAGGGCACTGTCGACCACTGTTGTCAGTGGAAGTATAATACGTACTGGTCAACCAGTACGTAGTCAACAGTGCCCCATAACAGTTCTTTTGTCCGTGCATGCCTCCGATTTTGAATTGCGCCTAGTAGAAGGTGAAGCAGTTGGAATCGCTGAACTACCGCTTTCTTTAGGTCCGCGGAAGCACTTCCCTATTGATCGACGCTTCGGTTGCACTATATCCATAATGTGACGGGGTGACCCGTTGCACGACATTGACATTGGCAAATGCGAAAGATGTATGAAGATTTTTGAATGGATAATATATACGTCTTTCCTCATTGATTGATACAGAGTCATTTATACTCAACCAACAACGCATCCAATCATTGATGGATGCACACAAAGATGGTCAGCTGTAAGACATTTGCACTTATCAACAATGCAACACAAAAGCAGGTACAAGAAAGCATTATACAAAGGAAACTCACGGCGCATATACTTTTCCTCAGTCGTTCAACTAACGCTTGTCTTAGTTGTTTGCTACAATTTTTCTACACTCCCGATTGTACGTGAGGATTTGCGACACATTCCTATGTGGTGGAGAAGGGTTCACAATATTGCTGATGTTATCCTGACTCTCCGCTGGCGCCTATACAACTACATATTGAAGAAGATACTCGATTCTATCTATTACGAAGCCCTCACCTTGCGTACCCTTCAATAGGGCGGGTTGCAATTGTCACGGGGCACGTCTTGGGTCAATTCGACACAATGTTGTGTGCACCGACGTCACGTACACGTGGCGTGAGGAATTGCAGCGGAGTAAGCAGACCTCAAAATATCTGTCCAAGGGAAAAAGTAGAACTGTTTTTAATATATATATGTCTCGTAATAAACCATCTTTTGTCTTGAGCTTACTATAATAAACTACAATCTTCTATGTGGGTTTCTTGCTCACCACCCATTGCGCGCGTCCAGCAGCGATTGGCGGTTAATCTGGTTGACGTACCGTGAACATCAACCATCAGGAGGAGCAACCCATCCAAGAAATATTACCCTCGGGGGTAACATACCTTAAACCTTACTCCTTATGAGTGATGTCAATTGAACATTATCTATTTATATAATGTTCAAAAATTGATACGAAGATATCAATTTCTATGTAACGGGCTCACTCCATTACATCACCCCTTAACCGTCAGTCACTACAGTGAGTGATTTAATTGGTTGTTGACAGAGTGACCACTGTTGGGTCGCTCTGTTGGATAGGGAGCACTTGTTGGTTCTGCCCAACGCATTCAGCCTTTCAGCGCATGATGAGTCCATCCATGCGCTGCTCGAACAAGGCCGCCAGTGAAGAGGCTGCATGGATGCGTGCAGCCGGAGAACAAGCTGTCCAAGACTCAGCAGCAGGAGTCAAGTTATCTGCTACTGCCAGTAAGCAGCCTGCAACTGCTGTAGTTGCAGGAGCATGTGGTCATCCACGTGCTACTACTTCACCCGCAGCTTCGGCCACGGGAGGTAGTCCCATGGACCAAGATCCCTAGATAGAGGTGGTCTATTTGGGTGAGTCGGATTCTTCATCCGACTTGAAGCCGTGCGCAAAGCCCGACCGTTCGTTGCGGAAAGGACGACTGGTGCGCCTCGCGGCAGTCTTGATAAAGACTTGCGCCATGAGATAGTCGGTTCGTTCGGCGAGTCTGTGATCTCGTCGCCAGGATCGAACCGATCGCGCCCGTATTCGTACGAGGCGAGTGCGAAACATGAGGACGTAAGTCCTCATGAGATTGTTGATGACTCTTCGCGGAGTCATCGTAGCCATAGCCGCAGCAACACTAGGTATTGCGGCGATCGTGGTGCTAGCTCTCATGGTGGCACCACGCAGGAGTAGCAGGATCGCAACCCGTTGCGATCAGCTCCTGAGAACAAGCCATGGGTGCCTACCTTAAGCGAGTTGAGACAGTGGTATGGTCATACAAGTGGGCGTTGTCAAATCCCAATCTTTGACTCATCAAGGATCCATGGACTTGATCCCAGTGCAAATTACTATCGCACCGAGCATAAATTCTACATCGGTGTCCTGCTTTAGACATCGATGGCACCACTGTAACTACAAACGAGACGAATTCGCGTTGGTTAAGGCGTGGAATTCTTTCATCTGCAACATTGAGAATGTTGGCCGTGACAATTGGCTGGACAAACTGACTGCAGCTCGCAATAAGTTTGAACAGAAGTCCATAACCGGTGCTCGTTTAAACTGCACCGATTGGCTCGAGAGACAGATTAACCTTGCCTCTCGTGGGAAGAGAAATGTCAGAGTTGTATTGACGACTTTGTTCGCGCCCCTAGGGAGACCTCTCTCCCTAATCAACCCTACTAAAGTGCGCTTATCTCTTCTGAGATGTACGGCGGGATTGAGACTTTACAATCACTTTACGAACGCTTTGGGCGTTCATTGGACGATGGTCCTCTTCCAAAGGGTTAGTTACATCGTACTACTCGACGAGACCGGGCACATCCATCATCAGATGGAAGCGGGCTCCCAGATGTTTCACGAGGGTTAATACTCCCGCCACTGGACGAGGTAACTCGTTTTTGACCCCGAATTGTCACAGTGGTTCAAGATACGCTTTACGAGAAAACGTTGACCACCGTTTGAGTCACCCAAATGATGTGGAGGAGGAGGAAAACCCTCCTTCAAGTCTTTCGGATCAATATCTCGACCAATACAATATGGATAGCGCAATTGATCAATTGCGCGGGAATTTAAAGCACAAGCGGGACAGGCGCTACGCTCTGACCGATTCCGTGCGGCAAAACCGCAAGGATCGGGAGGCTGATCGGGCGAAGGATTGTGCCGATTACGCCCTCGCCCAACTTCAGGTCGAGCGTGGTGTCCGCTCCCTCGTCGAAGAGCTGGGAACAGCTCGCAGAGAGATCTCTGAACGGAGTGGAGAGATCCTTTGCTTCGCGTCCAGACTGATCGTCTGAAGCGCGAGCGCAAGAACCTAATGGAGGTTTTTTAACGTGGGGTATCTTCATCGTAGGAAGAGGGCTCGTACTGACAGTAAGGGCGGATAAGACTCACGTGAAACGTAGAATGCGTGCGCATCCTACGTGGCGGCTCGATCGTGTATGCGTTGCCTTGTCGGCGCAGCACACGAAACGGACCGATGTACTTAAGCAGTAGTTTGATGCTGCCCACGTAGTTACTACATGTCTAGGTAAGTTTACTGTATATAGTAGGACTTAGTCGCCTCCAATAAATGGACGAACATTTGCTCTTCCATTCTTGTCAGCGACCCGATTTTGCTGGTCCACCGCGTGAGCGATGGAATCCTGCACGACACGAACCACTGCTTCTCGAGCTAGCAGAAAACCTTCAATGACGAGGCATTGTTTTGTTCAGTTCGCCTTGTGCTACAACTGCAGAAAGAGTCCCTTATCTCTTTCTGTCTATCAGCGAGGGTGTCATGATCCTCGCTAAAATAGTCGTTGGAGATGCTGAAAATACCAGCATAGTCATCATTATCTGATTCAATCATAGCGTCATCGCTATTATTGATGTGATATTCTTCATCGATGTCGAGATGATCGACATCGGCATCATACGTGACGACGTTAGCGTCGACACGTGATGAGCAAGATCCAGAACAGTAAGTGCTCGATCGAGTCATCTCCTCCTAAACCAAGAGTCACAGTCTAACAGGGAGGGTAGAAGTGGATGGCGTAAGCCATTCACGAAGAACGGTTCGTGCTGAGTTGAAGCATGCACCGAACTATTGATGGCAAATCCTACCAGAGGTAGGAATTTGGTCCAACTCGAGATTGATTGGACGTATCCTCGAAGGCTCTCTTCGAGGACGCGGTTGGCACGTTCCGTCTGACCATCAGTTTTGGGATGGTCAGATGTTGACATCTTTAATCGCGTTCCGAGTAATCGGAACACGGACTAGCCGAACTCTGCCCTGAACCGAGGGTCACGGTCGGATACGAGTTCACGGGGTAACCCGTGAAGTCGAAACACTGTGTCAATGAATACACGCGCACATCCGTGAGCGTTGATTGACTCTAAAACCTCAGCAAGATGAATTGTCTATATGAATCTGTCAAGAAGCACAAGAATACTATTATTCTTATGAACGTTTGGGAATCCGAAGACGAAGTACACTAATACGGACTGCCATCACTATTCCGGGACAGGCAGAGGCTGTAATTGTGCACGGAGAAAAGGAATAGGCTTCACTTGTTGACAAACCTCGCAAGCACGAATGTACTTGCGTACAAACTATTACTGGCGGGGTCAGTAAAAGTCACGACTTACCGTATGTTAAGTCTTTTATCTTCCACGATGCCCGCCTGTTAAGGCATCGTGGAACTCATACATGATGCGTAAGCGCAAGTCATTATGAGTGGGGACGACGACACGAGGTGTGTCGCCGGCAACGGCCGTATAGTACAGCAACCCGTTGCGGTTTGTGTACCGATCCGAAGAGGATCGGTAAAAAGCCGCTAAATCTTAAAGGATATACGAGATGGATTTGAAAGATGATCCATCCAGCGCAGAAGATTTTAATCTTCTGCGTAGGCCTCATCCACGTCGTTACGTAATGTCGACGACGGGAAACTGACCGTAAGTGCAGCAACAGTGGACTTGTCTCCATTGTTAGATTGCGTGCCGGATCGACATCAGGTTGGCGCGATAGCGCATCAGCGACGACGTTGAGTCGTCCTTGTTTATACTCGACGGAGAAGTTGTACTATGCAAAGAAAGACAGCCACCTCGCCATTCGTTGCGAGAGGTGGGTACTTTTTACGGCCGTACGTAGTGACGCATGGTCCGTATAGACGATGAACGTTCTATCTCCCAAGAGATGGACCCGGAACTTAGCCAGTGCATACTTCATGGCAAGTAGTTCCTTGTCATGCACTGGGTAGTTGCGTTCATTTGGTTGCAGCTGAATCGATTGATAACAGACGACGCGCTATGCGCCGTCTGTGTCGCATTGCATCAACGCACAGCCGATAGCAAAATCGCTGGCGTCACAGACCACGTGAAACGGTCTGTCCTGGTCAGCAATCGCCAAGATGGACGATCGCATCAAGCTTTTCTTGATACGTTCAAAGGAACGCTGGCAGTCAGCGCTCCATGACCACTTCACATATTTCTTAAGCAAGCAAGAAAGATGAACAGTCATCTCGGTGTAATTGCGCGAGTACTTGTGCAAGTACGTCGCTAGTCCAAGGAACTTACGAAGTTCCTTGACATCAAATGGCACTGGCCAGTCGGTGATCGCCTTGATCTTTTCGGGATCAGTGCGTACGCTGTGTTTACCCACGATGCACCCAGGAAGTGGTGTTTCGCTTGCCTCAAATATACACTTCCCGAGGTTGGCATACAACTTATGCTTGCGCATAAGTTGAAGAACCTTACGGACGTGAGTTCCGTGAACTTCAACGTCCGTCCTTCCGTCCATAGCCCGGCTATGGACGAACACATCGTCGAAGTAACTCGGTGCGAAATCCCGCACCGGTCTCAACAGATTTGTAACGCATCTGTTGAATGTTGCAGGGGCGTTACTCAGCCTCTGTGGCATCACTAGCCACTCCCACAGCATACCGCCGGGGGTGCTCACTGCCGTGTACGGAATATTCCGTTCACGCATGATAATCTGATAGAATCCGTCCATCATATCTATGGACGAGAAGAAGGTACTGTTTGACATACCATCTATGATTACGTCCTTCCTCGGTATCGGCGTCTGAGCCGGTACCGTTGCAGCATTCAACTTGTTGAACGCGTGCACTATCCGCCATCCTCCTGTGGCTTTTCGCACACAGAAGGTCGGAGAGCTGTGAGGGGATGTCGATTCCCTCATATGGCCCGCTGCTAAACGATCGCCAAAGAACTTGTCGATCGCTATCACTTGTTCACGAGGCAGTGGCCACTGCTTCATGACACAATACTTCGAGCCCGGTTGGAGCTCGATCTCGTGTCGGGTGTTTTTGTCCTTAGGCAACTCGCAAGGCACGGATTCAGGTAATACATCCTTGAATTCGATCAAATCCTTATACAAAGGATTTGCCTGAAGCGACTTCCAGGATTGAGATTCATATCTCTCAATCCGAGTCTTCTCATCGATGACACTTTCGTCCATCGATGAACTGATGAGAACCCTCTCGGTCTCAGTAAACACCGTTGCCGATCGAATATCGGTAATGTACTCGTCCTCCGCGACGAGTACACAGATCTGCTTGACTTTGCCACTACGCAGATCACGCAAGAACCGTTTCGGTTCTGGCGTCGGAAATTGAGTTATCTCCGAAGTTAACTTCGAAGGCACAATCAGATCAAGTGTGTAAGCGCCTACACCTGATCCGTTGATGAATCAAGACGTTCAACGTTTTGGTTTCTTCCTAGGAATTTGTCTCCACAGGTTACTGAGGGTCTTATACCTCAGCATGGGACTCTTGAGGAATTCCTTTCTCAAGCAGGTGGGAACTTGTTCCCTTAACGTCTTCTGAATGTGGCTTTGCAATCACAGTTAGGGACTGATCCTCTGCGGTCGACTCTCCAGTCGACATGGGATGACATTGTTTCCCTTTGGCGGCAACAGGTTTCTTCTTTCTAGGATGTTGCCCGCTAGGCATACATCTATGTCCCGATCCAATAGACTTATTTGAGTGGTAGACCTTCGGCGCTGCCTGTAATTCTGCACAGCCTCCGGGAGCTTGCTCTGCAGTGTAGTGATCATGTACACTGTGGTCTTGTGTAGTCGTACTAACGACCGTACCGCAAGTGAGGCCATCGCACTCACTCGCAGTACATTCACACGCTTGTGGACGCTCCATGACGTTCATCAGATGGCCATCTGATTAACAAGCGACAGGCATCTTCACGGATCGATGCTGCCAGCTCACTCTTGACTCGTATCTTCTGAACCAAGGCAACCCTAAGATGACATCAAATTTGTCATTCAGATCTAGTACGATGAAATCATCATTGTACTGCTAGCCCACTAATGTGTAGTGGGAATCCACTACACATTCCGGTCAAAAAATGTTGCGCTCAAGGAATTTAAACCTAAGAGCCTCTAGTGACTGGCGACGAACTAAGTTGTTCGACTCCCCACGGTCAACTGGGGCTCGAAGTGACAAATCTGTTGTCACTTGCAACTTCCAGGTGATCAGTGGTATTTCATCACCAGGTGCAGAGCCACACAACGATTGTGTATCTGAAGCAACTTTCGTCAAGAGATTTGCAAATTCTCTTGAGGTTGATGGACAGTAGGGCGCTCCGACCCTACTGACCCGCCCATTTTCTGATGGTCCGCTTCGCTTTTGCGGTTTCGCATCATCGTTAGACCTACGCCTATTGACCTATTTGGCAAAAGGTCGTTCATTTCGCTCAGTACTGTTTGGTACTGGGCGTGGGGCACTACACCTGTAAGCGTAGTGTCCTAGCTTCTGACAGCGATTGCACTTCTGAAATATCTTGTTGTTTGAAGAGCGAGGTCTCTTGCTCTCAACATAGCAGAGGTCCATTGGTTCCGGACCTCCGATCTCTTGTCGTCTCGGTGGGCAATAAGGTATTGAGCTAGCATAAACCTATCTCATGCTTTAAGTCTTCCTGTTCCGCGGCTGATTTCGATTCTTCAAGCGTATCCAGATCTGAGCGGAACAGGTGGCTCCTAACGGGGCTATCTACGAGCCCTTGCACGAACACAGTAATCAACGTGTGTTCCTGTACAGGGTTAGCAGTTATACTACACGCGAGGAGTCGTATATGCTGAGCATAAGCGTCAACATCACGCTTACCCTGTTTGAGTTTCAGGAGCTCATATCAAGCCATGAACTCAGCCCGAAGCGGTTCAAATGTTTGATTGAGCCAGGTCTTAGAGGTTCTAGCGAACCGAAAGCAATGGGTCGCTCATCTCGAGCCCTAAGGCCCAAGTCTTGGCACGCCCTCCCAAGTGGGCTTGAGCAAATGTAAGTTTCATTTGATCATCATCGATACGACGTGCCCATATAGCTCTGTCTATTCGACGAACCATAATAACAGGAACTCTTCCTCGAATCCTCTGTACTTGGAGATATCAATCTTCAAGATTTTCGAACGACGCGTGTGAGTCGCCCGCCCATAGAAGCATTGAATTGATGCTGTCTCAACAGCTCTGTCGGTTGAGCACCGGGTTCCCTCAACTTCTTGGCCTGTTGAAAGCCTTGCTGGTGAAGCAAAACTACCTTTCCTCCTTCGACGAAAAGTTCATTTTGAATGAACCTGGCTATAGAGGCATGTTGTTGGTCCCTGTCAAGGGACTCCAACATGGCGCTAATGGCGGTTTTGACGATGGTAGAACTCATTCGTTCTACCGCCCTCCATACGATGTCCTCAAATAGGTATAGCCTTTACGCGTGGATTAAATCTTCCATCTTCATCCAACATGTTGATGTCGGATGAGGTGGTTGTGGTCTATGGACGGACTACAGAGTGCTACCAGTTGTAACAGGGCACTCCTTTTGCAAATTCGACACAAGGTTGTGTGCACCCAACGTCACGAACACGTGGCGTGAGGAAGAGCAGCGAAGTAAGCAGACCTCATAATATCTGTACAAGGGAATCAGTAGAACTGTTTTTAATATATATATATGTCTCGTAATAAACCATCTTTTGTCTTGAGCTTACTATAATAAACTACAATCTTCTATGTGGGTTTCTTGCTCACCACCCATTGCGCGCGTCCAGCAGCGATTGGCGGTTAATCTGGTTGACGTACCGTGAACATCAACCATCAGGTGGAGCAACCCATCAAAGAAATATTACCCTCGGGGGTAACATACCTTAAACCTTACTCCTTACGAGTGATGTCAATTGAACATTATCTATTTATATAATGTTCAAAAATTGATACGAAGATATCAATTTCTATGTAACGGGCTCACCCTGATACAACACTCGTCTCGGGGCACTCGAGCAGATGCTGAACCTAATTGGTTTAAGGGTAGACCCGGGAGTCAAATCGAGCAGACATATTAACTCCATCGCGTATGTTCTCTATCTTACTTGATTTAAGACACCCTGAACAGCTATAGACCGACGGAATCGATAGTTTTGGTTTTGATATTTGATACAATGGACTTCTGACCTCTTTCGTCGTTTCGCGATCTTGTACATAAAACCCAAGGCTTATCTGCACTCGATCCCATCTGGCGTTTCTGTTGAGTATTCTTGGCGCGCGTTGGTCAAACAATCCAGGGTCGCAACTCAAGAAACGTAACAACATTCCCTTTAAACTTGAGGAGGCTGGAGAAATTCTTCCGATGAGAAGTTGATGTAGTGCAGGAATATTTTGCCGAAATTTTCGATATAAGATGACTATTGGCGAACCGGTGTCGATAAACCAGAAGTCGACGAATCAAGATTGGAGAGCCGTTAGATGCGAACTGAGTGTAGTCGAACCGGCAATGGCTTAAGAATTGTCGGTAAATTAAGTGTATGCGAACAAAATGTCGGCGAGCAGTGTGTTGGCGAATAAAGGGGACGGCGGACGCGTTTCTTTAGTGCAGAGGGCTAGAAAATTGAACTTCCGTAATGGCAAGTATATATGTAGGGAACTAGGAAATGGGCATAGAGCCACGTAAAACGACTAAGTAACACTGTTAAATCAAAAAATCAGTATAGTGCAGAATTTTTGTAAGTCCCACACACGCGTACACTTCCAGTAAGTCCTTATGTGTATTGGATAATGCCTGCCGTCTGACCATGACAGGTATTGCTCACAAAGGTCTTAAATGGTAGGTCTAAGACTTAAGGAAAACCCAGGATAAGTATTGCTTGCTAAGAGTAAAAGAAAGAATTTTGTCGATGAAGATACGGTAAACTTCAGCTTAAAGGGGCTATTTCGGGTCTCGTCGAAGACGACCCGGTATGACAAAAGAGAAGGCGTTTGAAAAAATAATGTCGATTGGCGATCCTGCGGGTCTCATCCGAGGTCACCGTTACTCGTTTAGTCGGGTGCACGCTGAGCTCAATAATCTTAAAGGTTGTAAAGCATTGTCTTTCACCCTTCGGTGTGAAGTAACAGGAAATAGATTCTGAAGCTTCTGAGGCCAGGTAGGACGCTAAAGATATTTGGTTGCGGGTAATGTGTTAGAATAAAGTCACAAATGGACCCGAAGGGGCGAATTGCGATGAGATATTCTATACTTCAAACGCAATAGCTTAACTCGCCGACCCGAATAATCAACATTGTTGTGTGGTGCGGTGTAGGTGTATTTACAATTTTGTCGAGCTCATAAACCACACACGACGTATTAGGAAATTCAAGATTAGTGAGAATACTATGCGGGTTGCCGCAAACAGCACTGAATCGTTTGCCGATATAATAAACTGCGACGTGAATAGTGAAACTGTACGATGTGATAATGAACTTAATTGCCGTTATTACTATGGCAACAGCTATCACCGACATCTTAGGAGCAGTGATAGAAAAGAAATACTGAGAAAGAACGCCGACCGGTAAATATCACAGAGGGAATGGACCGAATTCGACTAACTAAGCGAATTCGGTCGTATTATAGCTTTAACTATATTAAGACAGAAAACGAAGTAAGCAGGACGACATTATCGACCGACGTAGTCGATAAAGTATGGTCTTACTTTTACTAGACGAGCCAGATCGAAAAGATCGTCGCCGATCCAAACATCTAAATGAACAACGACAACTAGAATACTGGCATTGAAATCAGGACAAATCGAGAGAACGACGACCGTACGGACCCTGAGAAGCGTATAGGACAGCAATTCACTACTCTTACTTTTGCAGAATACATCGCAAGTTCTGCAAACAAAGGCATGATGCAATTCGATCTGATTTATTCTAGGAGTTTGAAAACATCACTAAAATCGCATGTCATTTTTCAGATATAGCGCCTTATCTCGAAGAGCTTCAATAAATATATTTATCGGAAATTATTAACCAGTAGGATCACCGACTATGACTACTTAAATGAACAATGAATTGTGCCTAAGTCGAAGCGAATTACTGGTACGCCCTCGTTGGGGATTTAAAATGGGTCAACGATGGATTTTATCAAATTAAAAGAGAACATACCAGAGCAAAGGGTAGACGAATACGCGTGCTATTAAAGCAGGATAGATTTAGGGGATACATCACCTTACCCGCAACAACCAATGGTCTAGCAAAGCGCTAAAATATATTATGGAATAAAGACGTTGATGGTGGTCATGAAAAAAGGTAAATATAATATTTAAGAATGAGAAATTTAAGAATATGGTCAGTAAATGACAAGGAATAAAGATAAAAACTGACACTGGAGCAAACGTCTAGTCAATCGGTGAATCTTTCGCAAGAAAGGAAAAGCATAAGGAAAGAAGCGCACTGACAAGATGTGGAGTGGTGATCGTTCTTTTGAGGAGTCGATCCCAACTTTCCACTGGCGCCTGGACGACCGACCTACGGAGGGGTACTCCGATTTCGTGTTCTCAATAGTCTATCGAACATTGTGTACCCGTCGGTGGAGCGGGTTGCACGTTTCCAGGTGGAATCGTGTCAATTGAAAACTTGACTGTGTTTGCGATGGGGTCGAGATTCGATCACGGTGTGGAAATCTTCACAATACGATCGGGGTTGGTGTGATCACTTGTAATTTGTCACGCGATCACTTGTATGCTTGTGGGGTGCTCGGTATGAGTCACGCTGATCTGTAACAGATCGCCTTGTCCAAATATAGAACTTGATTTACGATCCTTTCGACCACTTGAATCGTCTCGCGATCTTAGGTCCTCAACTACAACGAGTTTCCTGCGTTTAGTGGCAGTTGGGGTGTTGTTTGAGAGGTCCTGATCCCTGGCCAAACAATCCAGGGATATCACGTGATCAAAGTAAATAAATCTTTCCTCGATGTCGGGTGGCTAATGATCCACCCGGAGGAGAGGTCGATACGTGTACTTTGAAGCAAGTTGATTTCTGTTTAAGAACCAATCAAAACCCAACAAACTATCCCTATCTTCATACCTTAGGCATCGCATGCCACGCGTCGCCTCTCCAAAAGGTAGCAAACTTGTACTATCGTGGCACACACCTGAGCTACCTGTCCCATCGCAGTCGCCTTTCTGGTCAATAATCGTGTGGAGTAACCCACACTAGCTTGATCGCGATCACGTATCTGATCACTGATCACCATCTCGATCGCCTCCTTGATCGCGGGTCGCGTGGTATGGCGCACACTCCTCTGGTTGCGATCGCTCGCCTTGGCCCACACCAATCTGATCGCCGATCACGATATCGATCGCCACCTTAATCTCGGTTTCCTTCTTGATCGAATGATCGCCAGAGTAATCATCCATTTGCCAACAACTCCTTCCCCAGTACTCGTACCCATTCGCCCGTCGTAAATTTCACCCGATTTCGAAGTACCATCCTTTATGATCAGTCCCACTTTATCACCCTCGCCATGTATACGCCATATTTTTTCCTTTGCGATCGCACCATAGTTGCCATTATTCTTTGTCCATTATCAATATACCTTTCATTCCAGCTTCATTTGTCGTGTTGAAATAGTCTGCATTCTCTTTTTATTCTTTATCCATCATCGATCAGATCGCCCTGGTTCTCTATCGCCTACGATCAAAGTTTTACAAATCCAGATCAATAGTAATCAAAATTTCTTGCGACTTTGATCCACGCGATCGGGTTTGTAAATATTCGATCGCCATACTCACAACATATTACGCCTTTTCAACTTCTCATACAGCCTACCTGTATGTGATATCTCCCCTTTTAATGCAACCTCCTTGCATTCTACCTCGATTCTTTGGCCAAACCATCACTAATACGCAACTCTCTGTTCGTGAGACTGCATCACTTCGAAAAAATTTCTTCATCAAGCGATGGGTCACCATATCCTTTCCAATAGACTTTAAACTATCTATGCACCCTTCCGTAGTGCGTCCGTCGACCTCATCGCATGTCCGTTATTCTCTCCACTTCAAACTCGTCTTCTACCAGATCACCAACCCAACTGTCTTCTGGTAATAGAGCTTCGTCAAAATCCACTTAATCCGCTTCGCCCACATTTAATCGCTCAATCTGTCGATCAGGAAATAGCCGAACAATTCTCAGCTTCGACACATGCACCACTGGAAATAATTAGTAGGGCGAACCTGTTATTACCAACCTCGCAGCGTGATCCCCGCGCCTGTCAATTAATCGAAATGGTTGGTGCCACACATGCGCCAATTGTCGGGCAAACTATTTCATCACACGGTCTCGATAAATTTGGACCTACGATATGCTGCATACGCCCAGCAGATCGCGATCCTGATTATGCTGATCAGCGCGACCTTGAATTGCTTCCTTCAGTCGATTGTTCACCACCGCTCCTGCCCGTTTGTTTTCGCGTTGTATGCCAAAACGACATCGTCGTGGATCTGGGGTCTCGCGATGCGGTACTATCAAGAGGTTTCGTGGCTTCCAACGTTTATCGGGGGTACCAACGGTGGATCAAATAAAATGGGGTGTTAATGCGAACCCGATCGTGTGCAGTGTTGATCGCGTATGTCAATCGTTCGGCATATTCGTCCCAATCTCTCTGATTCTTGACCGACACATACATCTAGATCGCTCTAATTAACGTCTGTACCATGCGGTCCGCTGTGCCGTTTGCTTGCGTTTGATAAGCCATAGTAGATCTTAGTTTCTGGATCACGATTTGATTAAACACACGAGAATATTTAGACATATATCCTGGCTCTCGATCGTGACGGATTGCTTCACTCGCGCCAAACCTTCTGAACACACATTCTTCGTATTTCTCCGCGATCGTTTGCGCGGTCAGAGACGCACTCTCCTTCGCAACCACATATTCAGAGAACAGGTCGACCCAGATCAACAACTCTGTGTTCCCTTTAAATTATCACGGCAAAGAAGGAATATGATCCATCGCTAGGATCTGAAAAGGGACGTCGCTTGTATTTTACCCAGCGAGCCACTACGATTGAAAGGGCTTCTTTTACCTTCTTCAGAATCCACAAACTCTTCCACATGTCATTTCACACTTCGATACAGATCTCTCTAGTGAAACTTTGCCCTGATCCGCTGTATGTTCGGCCCATACCCTGGTGGCCGCCTTCCAAGCTGGAATGGTTTTAATGTAAAAATTCTTGCTGCAATGCAACAAGGGGTCACCCACCGAACTAGCTCTACGCGATCTATTAACTTGGGCTGATCTGGTACAAAAGCGTAACAACCCATACCGATCGACTTCATATTACGGCGCGATCAAGGCAAATAATTTTGCATCCGCTGATGTAATCGTGGATACGTCTCCAGTCAGATAGATCTTCATATTAGATATCCAATTCTCTTCATCTTGCGCTTGTTTAATGCTCCCGATTGGTATCTGTTATACAATATCATCTTGGACAGTTTGTAACGAATAGCGTCGTCTCGCAGCAGCACGAATAATCGCAGCTACTCGCACCCTCTGATTCGTCTTGAGTGGTATCAGTAACTCGTCCAGCCGATTCAGAGTCACTAGATCTTGACGACCTTGGTCATCTATCTCCATCCAACCCTTCTTTTTATGCAGAGCTTCACTTGCTAATCGATCTGCGCTCGTGTTACAATCGCGTTTCACATGAAAAAACTCATGATTGGTCCAGGATTGGAATTTTTTCCATCGCTTTACGCCTCAGCGGTTGTAGACCTGGCGACTTGCAGTCGATCCCTCCACGTATTTCGTCTGATCACTAGATACGAATCTTCGCGTATGATCCCTCGACCCCTGGTAGGATCAGTCAACGAATCAAAACATATAAGTAGACCTCTATACTCTACTTCTTTGACAGTTAGAACAGGGACGAAGTCAGAAGCGACAGTCACAACCTTTTATACTGTCAATCTCCAAACGATCGCTCTGCATGCTTCTCAATTCCTCGTCACTCTAATAGACACGTCAAAACTAGCCACCCAGAGTATTCTCACCCTCTACCGTAGGCGGAGGCATACTGATCGTGTGTATAGGTTGTTCCTTGGCGCAATCGCAATCAACATCTCATTAACTTCTTGCCGAGGAGATGTATATTCGCTGCCAGGAAGCCCAGTATTTCATCTTCACCCCTCTCTTATCGACGAATCCCTGGTGTCTAGTTTAAAAGCAATGCAGCTCATCTCTCTTATCTCCCGTTAAGACCTGACGATTAAAGCAATAAAGCCAATATTAAATAACGCGTCATCACAGCGGTCTCGCGAGAAATTAGCATGGTATATCACATGTCCAGCATCTTTAACAAGGCTCGTACTTCCTTCTCCACCATGCCATACTTAACTTCGTTGGGCTTTAGCGTACGGCCTAGAAAGGTGACCGGCCAGTATACTCCCTCATGTTTCGGCAGTACTGAAACCGACACGGCCCACTTACTGGCAAAAATCACAGTCACCGGCGGTCGATCCGGATCAAAACGTTTCAGAGTGGGTGCAGTCGCTATCTTCTGTTTCAGAAAAGTAAATGCGATCGTCGCTTTCTTCCAGCGACCCCTGTCTTCCGCTTTATAATCGCCTCCAGCAATTTGGCTGCGATATCTGATCGTATCCTGTAATTGGGCAAAATTCCTGATCGCCCCTTGAAATCGAATGCAATTCCTGATCATTACCAGAAATTGGGTACCGATCGCGATCGCCCTTATGGAATATATGACAAAGTCGGTTTCTTACAGCAACCTCCCTTGTTCTCGGGTCGTCATACGTTCGTCGGATTTCATTGAAATCGATTTTTCGCAATATATACAGTACTGATGCGTGCACTGAAAAGCCTTCGCTGAATCGGCTTTAGTAGTTGAGGCTCCCAAAAAATGATTGCAAAGATCATAGTGAACGAGGAAATGGTATGTTTACCAATGGTCCTAGATGCTTTGGATTCGCCTTTAATCCAGCCAGAGACACTTGATAACCCATGTTGTCTACCTTGCGTCGTCCCCAGAGGCTCTTAGTTAGACTTGTCGATAAATTACATCGATTACAAACGTCCAGCAATCGTTTTACTTTACGGTAGAGATATAACCACGACTTGGCCGGTATCAGCATATCGTCGATGATTGAACTTCGACCAAGGATCGACGCCTTCATGTCAAAAGATGATTTACAGTCGGTAAACTCATCGATTGATCTGATGATAAAGAGGAAGTAGTATCTGGACGTGTACCAATCTTCGAATACCCATATAGCGCGTTTTCGATCAGGCGTTGGTAAATCTTTGGCGCGTTCTTCGATTCAAACGGCAATCTCAGCCATTCGAATAGTCCTGATGGTGTAATAGACGCATAAATTTAACCTGCTAGCTCTGTCATCTCTATCAACCAAAACCTACTTGCCATATCCAAAGAACAGTACCGCATCTATTTATTAATATCCTAAAAAAGTCACTGATTAAAGGCATGGGATACACCATCAGTCTTGTCAGCTTATTCACTCTTCGATTGTCGATACTCAGTAAAATGTCGTCACCATTCTTCTTAATGATCACTACGATTGGTTATGCCCATGCAGAAGTGGACGGGAGAATTATCTGCGCCGCCAATAATCCCTTAATCAGATCAGCCAGCTTTTCGTGAAGTTTGGGTGCGACCAGTCGTACCCTTTGTGCGATCGGGCTAGCGTCTCCGACACCAATATTACAGACTGCTTGACGAGCCGTAGGGGATAGGGCATTACCTTAGCCGATTAGTAGATGGCGATTTGTCCATATCAACTGCCGCAACTTCTTCTGGTCATTAAATAGTGTTTCCCTTGAATAGCATATTGAATGTCCTCGGGAGATATATCGGCCGCAGGCGTATTTTCTTCCGGTATGGTCGCCAAGAGTGATCGACATTATCGGCGAACAACTCTCCACTTTTGTTATAATACGTCGAAACGGTAAACGGTTCTGCATCCTTCCTTTCTATATCGATCACAACGACGTCATCCCTTTTCACCGTTCGTTTGGGTCTTTCTTGTAACCCACAATCTCTGATCGCACTTCCGTCTGTCTGACAGCTGGACTTTACGTACTGCAAACGATTTAACCTCGTTCTATGTCATTACAGTAAACCATCTTCACTTTACGGCGTGACTCGCATGGCGATCTTGCGACTGATCGCCCTCCATACACCGTTAGATTGTGGGTATCCACGGCGAGAATTTCGTTGGTAGATATAAATCATCCCTGCGCTGAACACGCCGCTTTTCTCCGTCCCTTGCAATCTTTTCAGACTGATTTCTGGACTTTTTATCATCACCTTCCATGGTAGAGATTGCGTCTGAATGATGGATCGATCGTTTTTTACCCCGATCAGATTCTTCGCAATTGGTCTTCCCCGTCACGGTCGGCGTCACCACTCTGCTAGACGCCCTTGGCCTGGTTTGTACACGCTCATCGTCTAACGTCTTGTCATTTGTATGATCCATCACAAGTACCTTTATCGATCGAGGGTCGTTTTTATGTGTCGCGATCATCGCCCTCATTTTTGTCCACATCTTGCATCATATCTTCGTCAATCACGTTTTGATCAGGTTATAACTCGTCAACTATGCAGTCTTTCGCCTCGGTTTCTGTATTCACCTCTTGGCGTTTTAAAATCTTTTTCATCGTAGGAATTTATAGATGATCGACCAATAGTCCTTTTAACGATTTAAGTCAGAATTCTTACCGATCAGTTGAATCCTCAAACGATAATGTCTGCCATTCGTTATAACGTCGCGATCCCACAGACACAAACTCTTGCGATCGAGATATCATGCCCCTACAATATACAATCCTAGCGGAATTCCTCAGCGTAAATTCACCTCGCGATCACCTAAGTCGGTGAGCTGTAGGTATTTGACCCTGCCAGGCTCGTAAGTCACAGCTGGTACCTACTCCACGACTCGTCTTACCCAAATTCTAACTCTTCGTGGTGCGACAACTTCCCTCACTTCTATTGGTTTGCCGACTGGTATCACCACGTGTTGATCATTAAGGTTAATCGCTTATATTGTCGATCTGTAGAGTGACTTACGCCCCGCTAGACTAATGCGGACTTCATCGGGTAAAAATAGATTTCCATCCGCTAGATTCAAGCATATACCCGCCAAGAACATGAAGTCCATGTCTAGTATAGCGTCTTAGCCCACTTGATCACCGAATCATACGTCGAAATAATATACTAGTAAACCGTCAAAGGTGATCTTGAATTTCATGCGCCCAACCGTCATGTATGCGTTTTTTTGCCTGTACCGACACATGTTTGAGTCCGACTTTTGTCTATTATATATCCTAGCTTACGAGCAAAGGTGGTGTCGATGATAGACACTTCAGCACCGGAATCGAACAGCATTGTTGTATTCTCATTATTGATTTGCCAATCGTTTCGCTTCGCCTGCTTAACCAATTTCCAGGGGTGATATTTCCTATAACCATGTGATTCCCTGGTACGAGATAAAGCTCCATCTTCACAGCCGATCGAGTAAATAATCTATTCTTTCTACACTTGAAATCGCGGAGACAAAGGTCGAGTCATTACGTATATCAGCGATCTGCTTAGCCGGATCGTTTTCTTCTTGACACTTCGCTTGTCTCTCAACGAATGCATATATGTACAGCCTACAACGCTAGGCTCGTAATAGGTACCATCCTGGCAAGCGTATTAGTTAAAAATATTCTCCGACATGGACAAAAATATTCCTGCGTGCTTGGTAGGCACATTCCACTTGCGCTTTAAATTGTAGAAATTTTCCAAAGGGCACTTGCCACTCTTAAGGACTTTTCAACAAGCAGCACACGCGTGAAACCAATTCATTGATGGATGCATTTGCGGCCACACTTCTGACAAGTCAATCTCTTCCAGCAGCTTCGATTAGTATGCATGATTAATCCACAGTGGGTGCACGCTTTCGATCGTTCTCCGTGATCGCGTAACTCCACCCGATCAGCTTCCTCGTAGGACACACGATAATCTTGGCTTATTTTCACTTTATTGGAAGCAGTGATCGCACAAACGCTACGCCGGTCCACGTCATCTTCCGATTCACTTGGATCCGGCTCCAAACTGCTGCTCTCGCTACCCACCCTGATCGCTCGTACTGGTCGGGTTATTTTGGACGGTACCTGATCAGCGTGAGCTTATGATCGCTGATGAAATTTGCTCGGTACCATCAAATCCCTTGTGTACCAATTTTCCATATACTGATACAAACGCAACGTTTATTCCATGTCGTCGGCATCCGACAATTGCATTAGCGTCAACTGTTTTTGTGGCAAAGTCGCTAATCGAAATTTGGGATGTGGATCGGTGACCACCCAGTTGAGACGTTACTTACTGGCGAAAAATGACACCTAGTGGTCTAGCGATTCAATAGGAGACGAATGATGACCGCAACGGTGATCAACGATCTTATCTTATTGTCGCTAGATTGATGGACATAGAACGATTGGAGACGAGGAGTGGAAATGGATCATTTCCATGGAACAATCTGGGACGAGTTGCAGATATAGATGATTTCCACGGTTTGATTTGGGACAAAGGAAGGGATGAAGTCAAGCAACCTACCTGAAGGTTGATGAAGAACAAGAACGTGTATGTTGAAGCAGGTGAATACTAAGTCATATTTTTACACGCGAAGGTTTCTTGGCTCACGAGAATGTGGGACATCATATTGACCGGTATCGGCAACTATCGTGCACACTGTAGCAGAATACTCTGTTATAGGTTTTTCTGGGGCCATGTGGTGCGGTGTGACTCTGTGACAAAGGTGTAATATCCTGCAGATCGGTTATACTCTTTACGGTCTCACAATGGGAGTACTTATTTAGGTTAATTATAGCCCGATCTGGAAACGTGTATACTTGTGGAGATCCAGGGAGCTATGTGGAGAGTCTTGTGGACCAGATAAACCCTGAAGGGTGTACTGGAGCTCGTAAATGGAACAGAAGAACATCTACTGTAGAATTGTACCGTGTCAATCCTCAACAATCGCGACTTTTGGACACCAGATCGGTCATGTTCCATGTTGATTATGGATATATCGTTGATGGAGCTATTGGATCATAATAAAGATACTTGGTCGAGGTACCTGATTGATGTCTCAAAAGTTTAGGCCAAAAAGACTAGTGGAAGCTGTGTGATCTGACGTCGCAAAATGACTTTGGACACATTTGGCATTTTAGGTCATGTATTGGGTGTTTTAGAGCTGAGAATGGGTATTTGGTATCATCTTTGAGATTTGGGCTACTTTGGTGTCTAGGTACGATATCAGGAATATTGGCGATATCTTTGGAGTACATGTCACGAAATTTCGACACGTGTTCAAGGGGACGATCTGGCTTAAAGAAGATTTTGGTTTGGAGAGGGACCTACGGTTTGGAATAGGCATAAGGATGGGTTGGTTATTAATTTGGTTGGTTAATAAACAAAGTTGAACTCTATTTCTTCTGCTCACGACGCACGTCCTTCCTTTTTTATCCGGGCAGAATTTCTTTGGCTTCCCCGGCGGCTAAAGGCACGCGTGTTTTAAGGACATTTAAAGACCGATTTTAATTTGTTGGCCAAGATCGAGAAGAGCGATCCCAGAAGACCTGATCCAAATCGATTAGGCTCTCCCGCTAAACTTAACTGCCAGAATAGCAGCAAACAACGGTAAAGGAAAAGGATTTTGGTTACAAGATCAGGAGACGGCTGAAGTGGTCAGAAGATCTGGACAAGGAGTCCGATACGACCGAGCAAGATTGAAGCGATCCACAAGGCATATCGACCCGTTTCATTTTACCGAAGCGCAGACCCTATCGATTAGACTGCGCAATTCAGAAAAGATTGGCCGACTCTAAGATCAGATCGGACCGATTACAAGGTAAGGTTGACGCAAGAGTACTATTTGCTGAGTGAAGATTCCTGCACAGCAAAGACCCCGATCCCGAATACAAATTGGGATCGGTGTGAGTCAAGATCAAGATCGCGACATCTTCAAATAGTGATCGCCGCGACTCAAGACCTAGATCGCAGAACCCCTGTTCGGGGTGTGAAGATTCCCGAACCGAAAGCGAACTCTCAACCCCAAACTCTAGCGAGATCGACATCTCCCAAGGCCATTACAAAGATTTAAAGCCAACTCAATCGACAGGTACACAAGGTGAGCACAAGTCTATACAACAAGGCACGGATCGGAGTACCCCCTCCGTGAGTCGGCAAGTCTGGGCAAGTGGAAGATCGACCCTCACACATGGGATTTGTGAGATCGACTTCGCCACAATGGTGCGCGTGCCCGGATCTTCTGAGGTCTCCGGATTTCACCGTGAGTCCACTGGCGAAGATGTCAAGATCAAGCAAGAACCTGGGCTTGAAGTGTCAGCGACAGAGGGATCGACGCAGGCAGGCAGAAGCGTGAGATCCCCGATTATTAGAGTTTTGGGAGGGACTCTGATGAAATGAAAATGAAGGAGAAATATCAAGAGATTGATCTGGGAGATAAACCTCAAGTCCATGCTAGGGTCTATTCGAAGGCCACCGCAGATCGCTCTGCAAAGAGCGGTCTGCTAGATGAAAATCCAATGGTGAAAACCAAACCGGCGAAAGCCAAACCCTGTTTCCTCGTCGACAGGTCACCTGACTGTAAGCCGAGGAAGGCGATCGCGAAATCGGCCACACCGGGACGGACCAAGACGAGAACGCTGGGATCGGAAGGCAAAGATCACCATATCGACCAGACCGTGGAATCGAAGATCAGAGTCAAATAGGGATACGACTAAGAACTCGACGAGATCGCGATGTCTAAGACAGAATATGACCCAGTGAAGACCGCGACCATGGAGACTGAAAAGGCGAACGAGGTGTGAGAGCGTGCGAAATGGCAGTGCTATTATAATTACTTGAATACACTGCCGAAGACAGATCCAGTGCATAAGATATTACCGTCCAAGTTGATCGGTCCTCTGGATAAGCCGATCTTGATTTTGCCGCCCGTGACTAGCAAACTCGGCGCGATCAATGCGATTTTGCAGATGTTTAATGACACGGGCTTTTGCTCTAATGTTTTTGAGGGAGATGATCTGATTGGATGGAGCGTGGAAAAGTTGAAGAACGCAGTAAGTGAGTTCGTGGAGGTCATGATACTCCTGGAGGGTAAGACCACTACTCCTAACGACACGATCGCTATACCCTCGGATTCACCTCGGAAGCACCTCTCAGGATCGCCCCACTATGCCTCGGCTGACTCCGAGATTGAGTCAGATGGGTCCATCAGAATTCGTCGGATGTCTCTGAGACTATCAGGAGGATCCTTTTTATATTAAAATATCGACAAGGCCAATATCGACGCCATTAAGGAACAAGCCAAGATCGACATACAACCAAGATCGGCCGGTGCACCTACTGGGCTGAGAGATCAAGAAGTGGACGATCTAAGTCGGTTCTTCAATACAGTGATGAAGAAGTACGAGGCGGATTAACGGACAGCTCAACGCATGAACCGACAGCCAAATTATCACTTGGATCACCGTACTGTTATCACAACTTCTCAAGAAAACCACGACATGCCGTATGTGTATATGGAATCGGTGGGGTCTAAAACTTACATCCAGATCCATCAGAAGGCGGAGTACGATCCGTAAGATCTATGGATGGCCGAACCACGGCGACCTCAAGTAGCCACGACCGGTATGACTACTGGGGCCAGTTCCGTCACTAAGAGGATCAGAATCTCAGCGATTATCGATCCGAATAAATTCTCGGGGAAATATCGGGAAGCAGATAGAGCGTGAATTTGAATAAGCTAAGTTAAATCATCGTTCCTCCAGGACCAAGCGCCGGAAGAAGAGAAGTGTTCAGTCTTTGGCGATCTAATGGTGGACCCATCCCGCTACTGGTACCGTCAGCTGGCACGATCGACGAGATTCAAGTTGAAAGATCTGATGAACAGCTTCCTTGTGGAATATGCGGGACACGGGATGTCAGCGAGCCGGCAATATTACCACGCGAAGAAGAGATCGGAAAAATATCCCCTGAAATACTTATATCGGCTTTAAGTGATGGGAATGCAGGCGAATATACCGGTGATGACAGGATTGCCACATGCACGCAAGGAACATGTCAACCATTTCATTGACACTTTGGATGACCCCGATCTCTCCAATTGATTGCTATTGCGAAATGTAGAAGATGTTGAAGCCATGCACAAGATACTGCATGGATACCAACGAGGGAGATCGCGTTAAGAGAAAGTGATGATGAGATCGTCCAAATTCATACAGAAAGAAGCACCCGGTCCAGTGTCATCTAAGCACGCACGGGCGGTGAAAATGATCCGTACCGAGGACGTCAGCAGCGAGTCAGAGTCAGACACCTATGAATCGGAATCAGAAAATCGTTTGAGATCGATTTATATGGTCGCTACAACGGATCAACGCAAACCAACCAGCGACACTTTAGCAATCATGGGATAGGCGGGTCAGAATACTCCTCAAGACTACCAAGGTCACAGTAAGCCACTAAAACCGTGTACTCATTTCGGATCGACCATGCATGGAGATCTCGGTTGCTGGAAGCGGCTCACTTGCCAGAAGTATGGGCGTTAAGGACACCCCTCAGACAATTGTTTTTTTCGTGTGTCGCGCCTGTGGCGAGATGAATGATCCGGTGAAGTGTCCCATGGAGGAGTTATAAAACATGATACACCAGTGGTACGTCTTAAACAAGCATAGGGGGGATGTTGCCAGAGAAGGCCGAGAAGATGTTAAACTAGGTCGCTCGCCAGGTTCGAATCTGGTACGAGCCGAGCGTTCTAGGCTCTGCACAATCGCATACGTGAAAAGAAGACAGATCGCGAGAGTAAGCAGAATACAGACATGGAACCAAATATATCTCGTTCGAAGTCTAAACGTGTTTCCTCGGTCTCCAGTCTGAACAGGATCGACGAGTACTCCCGGTCTGAACCAACTATGGAGATCGAACTCGCTTATGGTGAATCTCTCGGTTACTGGAAGCATTACTTGCCTGGGAAGTGGTTTAAGCAGGCGAAGGCTGTCGGCAAGATCAACAACGTGAAAGCGACTCTGCTATTTGATTCTGGTGCTGAAGTGTCGATTATTGACACCATCTTTTCTCGTAAGGTCGGTTGTTATATTGACTTAAGTCAACAACAAGAATGTATCGGGATCGGAGAAACTCCGTGCATGACGATGGGACGTACCAATGTCAAGTTAGCCCTTGCGGGATCGCCGGTATATTATTTCAATGTGTGGGTAGGCGATCAAGCGGGACAAGTTGCGATTTCGGGAATCGTCTTTATGGTACCTGCCGGGGTGCGGCTCGATCTGGATGACGCTGCGTTATGTCTACCAGAGAAAGTCCGTATCACCTCGTAGGACGTCGTCCTGCGTACGGATAGAATGTACATAATGTAACGGCAAATGACCAACACAAAGTGATCGCGGTCGGGGAGTCAAGAGAAGTGAAAATTGGGATCGGTGGGGCCAAGATGAAGTTGTGGGTCACTAGAGGACCAGATTGGGTACCCACGGTGATCTCAGGGTTGGGTAAGACAAAATATCTGCAGATGGCCAATATTGGCGATCGCGAGATCATACTGCCTACCCACGCTATATTAGGCGTATGTATGGTAGACGATAGATACCACTGACTCAAGGCTTTGTGTAGGTTAAATCGGGGAAGTACAAAGAGTGGCAAACTCTGTCGTATGAGGCTACGACGGCGGATCGCGTGAATGAACTTCCAGAGGAGCAGATCGGATCGTTGGTAGATCGCCTTTGATACGTCGTCCCTAACCGTATCATGAAGCGACCGTCCGATCCGCTAGAAGATATAACTCCAGCGGTCTTTATGGTAACGCGACAGGCCGGGAACGAGAATTTGCAAAGGGTAGATACCGTTGTTACGGGGGAAGGAAGGATCAACAAAGTTGGATCGACCTCACAGGATGAAGTAAATCAATCGTCTATGATTAACGACCACGGGATCGGAACTCAGTGTGCAACGAAAGGGGATCCTGAGATCGAACAAGGAGATCACGGTAGTAAACTGTCTCTATTGGACGCCGATCCGACAAATAAACGATTGGAAATCAACCAGTCCGAGGAGAAGAAAGAGTCTGAGTGGGAGAGGTCGTCCAAGATCGACGAAACTACAATCGCAGAAGCACCAGTCTACTATCACGAGAGTGGAGATTTGTTTGCTGAAGATACCGAACTTCACATGGCGGTGTTGCCAGAGATGTAGACAACTACGGAAGAAATTACGATTGATGACATTCAGATGGGCGATCCCAACGTCCCTCTTACTACATATCAACAAAAGCTCAAATCGTTGATTTGGGAGAGCCGTCGCCTTCTTATAGGGAAGGGACATGCGCTACCGCCAGCAGCACGAGGGGCGATTTGTAATATCGATGTCGGTGGGGCCTCACCGATAGCACAAAGAGTCCGTCGGGTCGCGCCCATATATCGGGAGAAGTTGTAGGAGATAATTAAAGGGTTACTAGTAGCCAGGAACATTCAGCCATCCACGTCGCCTTGGGTGTCTCCGATAGTGGTGATCATCAAGAAGAATGGAGTGGATATTCGCCTTTGTATTAATTATCGAAGAGTGAATCAGCTGACGCGACTGATGGTTTACCCCAAGCCGCTGATCAGCGATCTGCTGGAAGATATGGATAAATCTCTATGATACTGTTTGTTAGATATGGCCAGTGAATTTTGGGTCATTGAAATGACCGAGCGAGCAAACTGATATCAGCATTTGTCACGCCGTTCGGACTTTTCGAGTGGCTACAAATGCCCTTTGGACTTAAGAACGCGCCCCAGATCTACCAACTTCTTGTTGACAATGCGCTGTATAGGTATCTCAAGATAGGCCAACGTTCAGCTTCTGATGGTACGATCGATGAATTCAAAGATGATGAACCTGAGACAGATCGACGACCCTCTATACTGGGAAGGCGATCTTATATTGACGATATTCTCATACCAGCCGCGTCATGGAAATCTCTATACGCAAAAGTGGAACGACTGTTGGAAACTTGCGATAAGTGGAATCTGTCCATCAGTCTTACGCAGCGTTTTTGGGGGTGCCGTAAGGTCGATCATTTGGGACATTGAGTGTCAATGGACGATCTAGAGGCTCTACCAAAGAATTTAAATCGTTGGTCAACATCCCGTTCCCTATCACGCTGCGATCTATGCAATCTTTTCTCTGAAGCTTAAATTACTACCGCCGTTCATTGAGGATATTGCGTTATATGCCGCTGTCTGTACAAGTTAAGGAAATCAGATTTTTTTGACATCGGTCGAGCTCAGCTTGCATCATGAGATGGATGGTCGAACGATTATCGATGGAAGGAGATGAGGTTGCTTTCACTATGCTGAAAGCTAAGATAGCTACAGCCTTTATGCTTAAACATTTCGACCCAGATCGACCTCTCGTGATCGTCATCTACGCTAGTAAGTGGGCTGTCTCAGCGGCCCTGATTCAGGCGTATGACGGTGTGTATCATCCGGTGGTGTTCACTGGCCGCACCTTGAAGCCCAATGAGCTTAACTACGGGGAGGTGGAAAAGGAAGTGCTGGCGTTACTTCGTGTTTTGGACGTATGCTACACTACACCAGCCTCACGGAAGATCAATGTGCTAACCTACACTCTACGTTAGCGTGGTTGATGCAATCTCGTGGGCTGAACGGTAAATTAGGACGGTGGGCTGCTTTGCTGTCAAACTGGACTATGGAGGTGCAGAAATTCGAAAAAGGAGAGGAAGAGATCTTGGGTATGTTAGCAGCGAATATCACTCCGGGAAAGAAAGTGGAAGAGATGCTGATCGCAATCTTCTCGAGAAAGGACTGTAGACTCAAGACATCAACGCCACCTCCAACGGTGGAAGCGGATGCGGAACTGCTAGTGGCTAGTTTCGATGGATTGGCGATGATAAAGAAGAAAGGAGGTTCAGACAGTGCTGTGATATGGAGGTTGCCTGAGTGGACGATCGTAGCGGCGGAGTCTAGATATGATCACGACCTGACCTTGAACGAAGCTGAGTATAATGACTTGCTATTATGCTTCGAGTTGCTCGCCGATCTGTACAGGGGCGAGTAATAATTTGTGGAGACTCCGATTTGGTGATATGACAGATGCGCGGTGAGATCGACTGCAAGGCACCGGGTATTCAACTTTGGTGGCATAAAGCGTTGGAGAAATTGAGGTCCTGGCCAAGTCATGAGTTCCTGCACATGAAGCGAGAATATAACCAAAGCGCGGATTGACCAGCCAGCACAGCATTGCATAACGAAGAAGAAATAACTCTAGTAGCCGAAGAAGTCGGGCGAGATCTGAATACTTTGAACTGTCTAGATGAGCTGCTGAAGCCAAACAGTCTGGTAATCTAGCTCGAATAACTGCGATCACGAGATAAGCCAGGAGGATAAGCCATCAGCCCGGAGTGATACAGGAGGCAACTGTTCAGAGGATTTTGATTCGGCGAATTGGTCAAGCTCAAAATGAAGAGCATTGTATTGTCAATTTTAAGAATTATCGAAATGGCGATATATCTAGCCTGGACGCAGGATATGCAAAGATGTGCGCAAATTGAGCGCCAGAGTACGAGATCGATGAGAACGATTTGTTGCTTTTCTGCCCCAAGGCGAAAAAAGAATCATGAGGTCGCAATGGTTTGGTGCGTCTGGTTCCCCAAGAGACTTTGCAACAGGATTTTTGCACCATTATCACGTTAGTCTGGAAGGAGGCCATTAGAGTATTGGCAGGACTTATCGGAGGATCATTTCGCGGTTCCATTGGATAGAGTTGCATCGTAGTGTACAACGATATATGGGTGAATGTACAGATTGTGCGACTGGAAAGGGATGTCCCAAGATTCACGAGAGATCGCCGGATAATATGCAAGCAACCTACTTATTCCAGATCATTGCAATGGATCATATCCCGTTGCTTCCTAAATCGTTCAAAGGGAACACGGAACTGTTCATCTGGCTGGATCTCTTCTCGGGGTATGTAATCGCAAAAGCTAGCTCATCACGAACAGCACAAACGATCGCAGAAAATTACGGAGAATGTGTGTTTCGACGCTTCGAAGCTAGCGAGGCTATCAGACACGATCGGGAACCTGGATTTATGTCCAATTTCTTCTGAGCCTTCAGTCAGATCGTAGGATATAAACAACGTGCTACTATGGCCTACCGTACAAAGCAAATGAAACGGTCGAGCGAATTGTGCAATCCATGACGCGGTCGCTCAAGGTTTATGTTGCCGATGTCAACCAACAGGACTAGGATGAGTATGCTGAACGGCTCACATTCGAAATTAACACCGCAAAAAATCGGATCCAGGGGATATACCCCCATTCTATTTGATTTATGGGTGGGATCCAAGATCAACGTTGGAGGCTACGTTGTCAGTGGGAAACACGAGAACACGAGATAGCGATCCAAAGAGGTGGAGATACAGAATCCAAAGACAATATAAGCGAGATCGATCTACGGTGAACGATCATTTACGAGCTGCGATCCAAGAAAGAGCAGGTAGACACAATGAAGACCTGGAGCATCATGAAGTCGAAGTAAGGACACAAGTATGACTATACTTAGATGGAGTCAAGGAAGGATATGCGAAGAAGCTAGCACATATGTGGCATGGGCCATTCCGGGTTGCGGATATGTGCGGAGATCACGTTGTGAAATTGGAGATCGCAGGGACTTCAAATCGACTGATTTTGATTGTACATCTATCAAAGCTGAAGAGAGTGAAGACGTTCCCCGAGCGGCCGAAAGACCAGCTTACGTTGAATGAGGCCGATCGCTTGGATTTTAATGAAGTTCTGCTACCAGAAGATAGTTGCGAAAGAGATCTTTAGGAGGAAGAATATGAAGTAAAAGAAATATTGGACATGCGATCTGGTCGGGAAACTCGCTATGAGCGAGTGCATCGACAGTTTCTGTTGAGATGTAAGGGACATCCCGATCTGAGCTGGGTGGACGAGGCCGATCTGAGTTGTGGAGCGATCTTGCTAGAGTTTAATCGGAGCCGAGTGAGCCGGAACCGTTTCGATAAGATGCAGTTTCACGAAAGCAAGTTCGACGAGCTTAAACGGTCTGGGCAGCAATGCTGGGAGGCAGAGTATGCGGATGGATCGGGTGGCAAGGTGTGCTAGGAGGTTATACATGCTGATGGATGGAGCTACATGTGTGAGTATGGCGACAGTCAAATGAATTACCTTACTGGATGATGTGGGTTAATGGAGGATCGAAGTTTTGGAAGTTAAAAAGAATGAATTACTAATGAATACGAGGAAAACAATACACAATTACGAAATACGATCGGGCTCGGACATCAATCTTGGACTTAGATGATGGAGCAGGCTTGAACTTGTCCTGTAGACGAGAGATCCGCGATCCAGAGTGATCCCAATACACGTTGCGGAACTGGTAACGCCATGGATCCTCGTGGTCTGCCGTGTCCAACGCTTCTAACAAGTCGACTGGGTCGCCAGAGTGCCCCAAGCCTGGATACCAAACTCGTTCTTCATAAAGGCGCGGGCAATGGAGAAGGACAGGATCCACCAAGATATCAAGGTCGCAGTGACGAGCAACCATGCCGCTGAGTATTATCTTCAAGAAGCTCTTCCAACGCGCTCTATAGCGCGATCGGCGCTGTTTTCATTAACGCCAAAACGCTTGCATGGACCTTTCAGATCGTCGTTGAGCCGGAGAGATCGGGAAGGCATGGGTGAATTCCCACAGAGATTGTCGATGAGTGGACTCAAGCTCCAGGTAGCGAGTCATATGTCGCGATACCATTCGGTCATGGAGAACGATATTGGGTTCATAGGGATTACGACATGATCCCAAGGGGATGTATCAAACAGAGTCTCGATGTGTTGCCGCGAGATCATCCCAGATGCTTAAATTTCCGTGGGCGGAGCCCGTCCGTGAGTGTGAAAGGGAAATCAATAGTGCTTGGGCTTAAAGTAATGGTGGAACAGCAGCTCGATGGACATAGTCCTCACACAAACCATCGCGATCCGTGAAACTGACCAAGGAGCGATCTCGGCAGCGATCCGGTGAAACGGTGCCTGATAATTTGGAATCCTTCGATCTTGTGGTTGCAGGAGTGGCGAAAGATTGTCGAAAATAAGAGGAGCGAGGACTCTGTAATCCACTTGGCGCGCCGGTATGACGATACTGCAGTCGCTGTCGGAAAAATGGCGGCTGAAAGTGCGGTGGTTCGCGAGGAAAATTAACCGAAGCGATATCGCTGAGTGTTTCTTCCGGCAATGACACATTTACATCTCCAGAGGCATCATCCTCCTCATTGCCATTCGCGAGGGCAGTCGTGGCCTTAGTATTCGAGTAGGAGAGATAAAGAGGCTCTGGATCGCTTGGTGGGGGCGGTCGCACAAGTTCCTCGTCAATTGCGGTTGTCACGGACGAATGGTAATCAGTCGGACCAGCCTGGGAGGGGTCGGGTGTGGCGGATTGGGTATCCGATCTCGTCTGACGACGAGCGGCCGATCTTGATTGAGACAACACGGATAAAGTTAAATATTCCGAGCTTGAGGCAGACTCGGACGATTTCCCACTGCCCGATCCGGTCCCAGAATCCGAGGAAGGAGACGAAGGAGTCGAAGACTCAGGTGTGGGCGCAGAGAAGGTCAATTTTGGGAGTATCTTGGAAGTTGTGTAGGGGCTTAATGATGTTACGCGAGAGCCTGATCGGATGGCGAGAAAATTCCCGGACTGGGACCTCGGTGGAATGCGCTGACGCTTGGCTGGTAGGGCAGACGATCTCGGGCGAGATTTACGGGCAGGAGACCGCGGCCTCTGGGCAAAGGAAGATGGTACCGATCTGGCCGGAGTAGTACTCTTGGAGGTTTGCCGAGTAGGTGACGCAGGTGACTGGGACCCGAGTAAGGCACTATTGATGGTGTAGAAGATTCCGATGTTCTGCTATAGCCCGATCCCGATCTTGCTCTGCCACCTTCAACTGGTCTTATCATAAAGATGCTCCGCTAACTGACGACGGAGGTTAACATTCTCCACTTGTGAATGTGTCAGCTGACCTTCCAAAGGAGTTAAATAGTCCATCTGCTGTATGAGATCGCTGATCGAAGTCAAGCCTTGAGCGATTTCCGCTTAAGACCGATCCGATTCCTCCTTCAACTGCAAAACCTCCCTTTTGAGGAAAGAATTGTCGGACGACAGTTGGTCACGCTACGGTCGGAGAAGACCGCGCTCGAATTGGATCGAATGGATCTAAATTAACAAGGTTTTTACCCGTTGTTCCAAGTTGCCTCGATCCTCATCGTTGACGCGTAAAATTCCGGGTAGCCAAAGGATCTGCGCTGATTGAACTCGATGCGCTCGCAAAGCTCGTCTACAGTCGCTCAATAAATGCACTGCGTTGACGGCGCGACCTTGAATTAAATAATATCGACGCTGGATGAAGGATACAAATGCGGCGGCTGATCTATACAGATAATCGATCTCGTCTTGCAAGCGGTCTCCCCGCGCAATAACCTCTCGGTACGACTGCTATAGCGCTTGAATGGTATCTGCTTGGCTGCAGAATGTGTCCTCGCGATCCCATAAATAGGAGATCGTAGCCAACATGGAACGAACGTCGTCTATAGAAACTATTCGAACGTTACCGGTGATGTTCACGGTTGAAGCGAACCAACCGCGAGACGCACTGGTGGCCAGGGTGTCGGAATTAAACGCATCAAGGATCGCTGGCGATGTGGGAAGCGAGATCGGCTCAGGCAGACGGTCTGACGATACCATGATGATCGATATCTATTCGGCCGGTTCAGGGTGGCTTGGAGACCCGAGTTGATCTGGGGCCGGGGCAGTATGCCTTCCATGAGCGAGCATTCCAGCCGGCGAGTCTAGGCCTAGAAACAGAGACCCCGCCGGTCGTCGGTCTGGTCATCCCATGGGGATGGGTGGCGATTCGGCCGGATCGAGATGTCCTGGGGACCCCGGCCGATCCGGCACAATCGGAATATGCTCCCCTTGATCGGACAATCTGGGTGACAGATCGCAATTCGGAGACAGAAGCACAATCGAAAATTGCGAGGGAACTGGCGAGGTGGGGGAGCGCGTAGGAGATGTTATGGAGCCAACTTGAGTGTTTGGAACGAAGTTGATATGTTATTGAACTGAAGCCGATTGCTGCCCAAAGGACTTCAGTACAGAGAGCGGTTGTGGTATAGTCATGGATCAAATGATGGGACTTGGATCGGTGACCACTCAGTTGGGGTGTCACCTACTGGTGGAAAATGATGCCAAGGGACCTAGCGATCCAATAAGGAGATGGAAAGTCATCTCAACGGGGACCGGATATCCGATCCAACCGTCGCCAGACTGATGGATATGGAACGACAGGGGACAGAGCGATCTGGGACAAGACGACAAATAGAACGATTTCCATGGAGCGATCTGGGGCGAGTAAGTGGGACGAAGTCATATAATTTACCTGAGTATTGGTCAAGTAGAAGGATACGTATAGCAACGGTCGTGGATATTGTGGCCAAATCATTATGGAAAGATGCATTTGGGACAAGGTGATGCGATGCGATATGACTCTGGGACAAAGGTGTAACATCCTGCAGATCGGTTATACTCTTTACGGTCTCACAATAGGAGTACTGATTTAGGTTGATTATAGCCCGATCTGGAAACGTGTATACTTGTGGAGATCCAGGGAGCTATGTGGAGAGTCTTGTGGACCAGATAAACCCTGAAGGGTGATACTGGAGATCGTAAATGGAACAGAAGAACATCTACTGTAGAATTGTACCGTTTCGATCCTCAACAATCGCGACTTTGGGCACCAGATCGGTCATGTTCCATGTTGATTATGAATATATCGTTGATGGAGCTATTGGATCATAATAAATATACTTGGTCGAGGTACCTGATTGATGTCTCAAAAGTTCAGTCCGAAAGAGCCAGTGGAAGCCGGTTGAATTGACGTCGCAAAATGGATCTAGGCACATTTGGCTTTTAAGTACTATTTCGGACCTTTTGGTACCAAAAATGGTAATTTGGACCCGTATTTGGGATTTGGTCTCTTTTAAGCATTTAGGCACGGTATCGGGAATATTGACGCAATCTTTGGACTACAAGTCACGAAATTCCGACACGTGTTCAAGGGGCGGTCAAGATTAAAGGTGATACCGGTTTGGAGAACGACCTACGGGTATCCATAGGTCTAAAGATAGAATGGTTATTAATCAGGTTGGTAAAAAAACAGACTTGAACTCTACTTCTTCTGCTCACGACGCGTGTTTCACCCCTCTTTTCCGGGCAAGATTTCTTTGGCTTCCCCGGCGGATCAAGGCACGCGTGCTACAACGACATTGGAGACCGATCTTGGATTGTTGGCCAAGATCGAGAAAAGCGGTCCCGGACAATCTGGTCCGGATCGATCAAGTACTCACACGCAACTCAACGGCTAGGGTAGCAGCGACAAGGAAAAGAATTTTAATTACAAGATCGCAAGACGGCTCGAGTGGTCAGAAGATCTGGACAAGGAGTTCAAGACAAGACCGAGCGAGATCGAAGCGATACACAAGGCAGATCGGCCCGTTTCATTTTGGCAAAACAGGACACCTATCTGCCCACATTGCGCACTTCCTGGAAGATCGGCCGATCCCGAGACAAGATCGGACCGATCTCAACGCAAGATCGTCGCAAGAGTACTATTAGCTGAGTGAAGATTTCCGCACAGCGAAGACCCCGATCCCGAATACAAATTGGGATCGGTGTGAGTCAAGATCAAGATCGCGACATCTCCACATATTGATCGCCGCGACTCAAGACCAAGATTGCAGAATCCCTGTTTGTGGTGTGAAGATTTCCGCACCGGAAGCGAACTCTCAACCCAAACCCTCAGCGAGATCGACACCTCACAAGGCCATTACAAAGATCTTAAGCCATCCTAACCGACGGGTACACAAGGTGAACACAAGACTATACATGAAGGCACGAATCAGAGTACCGCATCCGTGAGTCAGCAAGTCTCGGCAAGTGGAAGATCGACCCTCACACATGGGATTTGTGAGATCGACTTCACAACAGATGGATGTGTGTCTTATGCACGATAATATACGTCAAGTTGACTGGTAGAAGGGCTATTTTTGCCGCCCTATCTCGGGTCGCATTGCGAAGGTATCGCATCAGTAGTCAACCTGTCGCAGCCAACGATATTTTCTGACGCGGTCTTAGCGCCGCGTGACATTCATATAAGCATAGGAGAAATTAAAGCGCAGCGCATCCGCCGACATCCTGTTTTAGAGGATTCGTCACGGTTTTGGTGCTGCACGTGTTTGTCGGCGAAAAGGTGGACGTAGTATTTGTAATAAATGGACTTAATAATACTTTGGTACCACCAACGTGGTCTGCGAGCCAGTTATCTGTGGCATTTCTCACTCGGTACCGACCGTGATCACTTTCTGGACAAAATGCTAAATTCGAAGGCGCTGGGAAGAGCCGGGTATTGAAGCCAGGTGTCACAGTTTGAGGGCACAACGAGGGATGGTAGTCACGTCGATGCTAAATGTGGCATCTCAATTTTATGTACAACTCTCCTTGGCTTCGGAACTTGCCAATTGAACAGCGAACATAAACCGCGCAGAGATTATGAGAATACAAATGGAAGAGAAAAGTGACGTTGCCTTGGTTACTACACGACTACGTGAAAAGCGCGGGTAAAGATGCGATCATGCCATCAAACTTTGAAGAAATGCTGATAATAGCTGGTAAAGAGTGAATGCTCCTTCTGGTTCGGTCTAGTGCGGTTGTGAGAAAAAAAGTTCTTAATTTTCTTGTTCAACATAAATATGACGCACATTGGGCGCAATCTCGAGGGGGGTGAGCTGGCATCGCTATGTTACAACTCAAAAACTCGCTCGCGATGTCGCTAGACGTAGGAAGGTAGTTCAGAGCACTGTAGTAAGATAATTTTGTCGTTTATCTTGTGTTTTACCTCTACCTACTTTTCTTGTGTGGTCCTTCCTGTCCACTCAATTAGCAAATGTTGCTTATTATCTCGGACAATGTATTCAACTTACGAACACAAAGTCATCGGCCGCAACCACCATCACTGTTCGGAGCGCTTCCTGCATGCTCGTACTTACAGCGTCATACCTTTAAATATTCCACATCAACCATGCCTCTTTCTTCGCACTGGCACAAACTGAGGATTTACAGCTCGCACAGCGCCGCTGGCTTGGATGCGTCGAGTGCCTTCGTTGGCAGGTCCGCGAGATGAAGCTCCGATCGGATGTATTGCGCCGCGACGATCCTAATACGCACGTAGTCGTAGACGAACTTCATGCGGACGTCAAAGTGCGTTGCCCTGAGTGACGACGCCTCGCCCGATAGCTGCTTCAGCGCCGCCTGGTTGTTCATGTGGAGCAGAATCGGGATAGCTGGCGGTTTTCCGACCTCTCTCACTATCTCGCGGATGCCAAGAAGCACGCGCACTTGCTCGGATGCCACGTAAACTCAGCCTTCATCGTGAAGAGCGATACACCGCCCTGATTCTTCGCAGATTAGATTATCGCCATGCCGTTAAGGCGGATGAAATTAATAGTCAGCAACTTACGGTCGCTCTTGTCGGCCGCAAAGTCGGCGTCCGAGTGCGTTTCTAGCCGCAGTTTTCCCTCGCGATCCTTTGTCGGCGCCATTCGAAGCTTGGTGTCACGGGTACTTCGTAGGTACCTCGCAATGCGCTTTGCCAGCTTGAGGTCGTGCACGCATGGCTGGTGCATCTGGCGCGTTGCCTTGTGCACGGCTCACGCAATGTATAGACGCGTGCAACGCGCCACCCACAGCAGGCTTTCGACCAGAGCCTGGAATGTCCTGATGCCCGGTGCATTGTCCTCGCCTGCGACACTGAGGAGAGCACTGTCGCCTGACAGCACGTCGTACCAGTCGGTACCGATTTGAGCATGTGTAGTCCTGGCGCACTCGAGTCCGTGATCGCGCAGCAGATCTCCGATCGCGACTGCCTGGTCGGACACATACGCGCCGCTGCTGCTGATCGCAACGCGCATGCCGAGGAACTTTGGCACGGCGCCGAGGTCCTTGATCGATAGGCTGCCGAGCTTGGTGAAGAACAGCTCGACCGCTGCCTCTTCGGTGCCCGTGTCGAGCAAATCGTCGACGTAGACGCCGACGACGAACAGCTTTCTCTTCTCGAACTGCCAGTACAGGCACATGCCGGAGATGCACTGCCGGAAGCCGACCTCGATCAACCGAGTGTGAAGCAGTTAGCACCAGAGACGACCAGCCTGCTTGAGTCCGTATCGGCTCTTCTTGTGCGCGACACCGAGCGTTTTTAAGCGTGGCTTTGCCGATGTATATCGCTTGTGGCATTTGAAGTAGAATATCCAGGTTCGTATTCTTGTCCGCTTTGTCGTAGGAATCCGGGGTGTCGCCGTGCTTCACCGGAACACACCACGTCACATTCAGCGGTCGGATCACCTTCACAGTAGACATGTCCATGACGGCTGCGAAGGTGAGCTGGTAGAAGACACCGAAGTCCTGATCTTTCACGCAGGCTACCAGTCCATACTTCAAGCTCTTGATATCGACGTGCGCGCCTGTCTTCGTCTAGAAGACCCACTTAGTGGGTAGCGCGTTACTGCTCGGCAGGCGCTCGATCACGCAGCACACGCCGTTGTTCTCTCGATCTTGAATCTTTATGCGCATGTCTTATTCCCAGCCAGCGCGGGTCGTGTGGCGCAGCGCTTCACCGAAGTTATTCGGGTCGCGCTTGTTCACATGTTTCACCACGCTGTTGTTGCGTGCTGACTCCTCCTGATCGTCTATCGCCTGCGCGCGTTTCGAAGTGCAGCGTGTTTAGTGAGACGCACGTGTCCACGTCTTCGTATTCTTCTTCTCGCTGCGGGTCGCTGGCGCTGCTGCACCCACTGGTATCGATATCGCTAGTCCTGTAACCACCATTGCGCTCGTCGCCACGACTGCTGGTGCCGCTGTCTCTATTGTTGTTGTCTTGTCACTTTAATCCTCGTGCTCGAGCTCACGCTGCACCTGGCCATTCTAATCTGGACTGAGTAAGCGTCTCGATGTTCTGTACGTGCTGCGTCTTCGTCACCTTGTTCTCCTTCTCGAGGGACACGCAAAAGATCTTGGTCTCGGCGCTTCACCCGATGATGACGCCGACCTGCGCACTCGGCACGAGCGAATTGTTACCAGGGTTTCGATAAATCGAGCTGATTGACCCGAATGCGACAATTTTTGAGCAGGCCCGGCGCGATCTTCGTCAACACCTCGATCGGAGACGAGCGCTTCGCTTTCGCGCTCTTCGAGCTGCGTTTAATAATGTATACGGTGTACTCGACCGCGTCGTTCCAGAACGTCAAGGGCAGTCTGATCGCAAAAGATCATGCTGCGCGCCATGTTGATCACCTTCTGTGCATATGCTCGGCCTTTCCGTTTGACGTCTGGCTCCGGGCCTAGCTGGTCTGTCGTGCGACCCCCGTCCGCTTATATAAGGGTCTACGTTGGCGTACTCGCCGCCTCCATCCGTGCGAAGCACGTAAATGCGACAGTTGAAGTGGTACTCGAAATTAACCAGGTAGTGATTGGACTTCTTTGCAACCTTGTCCTTCGTCGTCGCCAGGAAGACGCGACAGTAATAAGACTTGAGATCGACAAAGTTGACGAGGTTTAGATTCTGCAGTCGGTTCTTCGGGGTCATGAGACCCTATGGTTCGAGCAGATCTTTCCGCCAGCTCTGTCCATTGGCGAGTTCGCGCCAGTGTCCTTGCGCGACTGCGCATATTTCATCTGTTTCATTTGCGCACAAGAGATGCAAGTCGACCGCGTGCGGTCCATAAGCACGAAATCAGACCCGGGATCCTTCGCCATCCTCTCGACCGTGTCGTAAGATATGAGGCCGTGCCGCAAGTAGAAGTGCAGCAGCATCCCGCTATTAGAATCGACGTTAAGATCCTCCGTCGCGTCGTCGCGCGTCAGCATCGCCATAAGCCCTTCGCTCGGTGCCAGTGAATAGCGATCTGCAGCCACTGTCTGCACGTAAAGCACGTTGTGGTACATTTAGACGTCGAACGCGACTTGGCCATGGCTGCTTCCAGCCATCACGGCGCGACTCGCCGTCGTACGCGAGGCCGAAGCCTTTGTGCTCGATCCTGCCGTACGGCATGATGTTTCGCGACAGATCGGTCGAGAGGAAAATAAATGTAAGCGTGACCTTCTGCTGCCTACCTTTTGCGAGCACCGTCAGCCCCACAATATCGACGCGCAGCAGCTTGAATGTCTCAACGTCTGCCAGGTGGAATTCTTGATCGCAATCCCGCGCGTCATGCAGCACAGATGCGTCTTTCATGAGATGAAGGCTAAAATCGCTATCGAGAGTCCAGCCCCCCTCCTCGTCGTCGCTGTACTCGTCTATCGCATTCGTAATATTTCGCCTGGTGGCGCGCGGGTCGTCGCGGCCTCGTCCTTTGCCGACAGCCGGCGTAGCTCTGCCGCTGTTCTTCGCGCTTTTGCCGGTCCTCGTATCGCAAGTCTTCTTTCTGCGACAGTACCTCTTCAGGTTTATTAACTTACCGCATCCGTGGCAAATGCGCGTCTCCTTGCGCGTGGTGGACTTGTCCACGTGCGCGACGACCTTTTTGCCGAAGGAGTGTCCCAATCGAGCTTCAATATCGATCTCTTGTGCGAAGTGCGCAAGCTCTTCCGCGCGCACGAGCTAGTCGACGCATTGCGTCTGGTACCTTGCCATGGGGATCGTCGACAGCTTTAGCGAGGCGTAGCGCACGATTTTGTTCAACACTTGCTACTCTGCGCCACCCATCGTGTCGCTGAACGCTACTAAGTACAGGTAGTGCTCCGTCCAGGACCTCTTGCTCTCTTTCTTGGTCATTAGGAGCTTCATCGCTTGAGCGGCGGCGATCGTTGTAATGAACATGTCGAGCATGCGCTGCATCAATTACTGCAGCTTCAGCAGTACAGCCCACCACGTTTTGACCTGCTTGTTGAAGTACCGCTCAGCAGTACCCGTGAGGTACTGCCCGAGCACGTCGGTCTTCACGTTCTGGCTTCGTAAGAAGTGGCAATCCTCCTGCGCCATGTCGACCTGGCGCCAAAACGTCTTCTCCTAGTCAAAGAAACGAATTCGGATCCCACGTACACCACGGTTCTGTCGACCTTCCGGATCACCAGCTTGCTTTGCTCAAGTCCGGGCTGTGGTACTACATGGTCATCGACGTTTGGTGCTGCGCCGGTGGCGCTAGAGCCGCTTTCATCGCCTGAGGCGGTAATGAAGACTGGTACGGCGGCAGGGGA